>PVIY010026692.1:0-35067 GCA_004026745.1 Myrmecophaga tridactyla | reverse complement strand
TTCTCTAGTTTGGAACAATTGAAAGGGGAGGACCAGCTCCCTGTCTGAGGTTTAGAGGAGCTACAGGGGAAGTTAGGGAAGGATTTAGGGAATCATGAGCTGCAAACCGAGACTCTTGAGAGGCGCTCCCTTCCCGCCCCCTTTCTGCAGGCATTTCCCAGCCCCTTACCTGTAACTCGTCCTACTGTACCTTGCCGAGCAGGCACAGGCCCTTCTTTCCCAGACCATAGCAGCAGGCCAGGGAGCCCCGAGAACGGTCAGGAGTTCTGACTCGGGGCAGGAAGGGCAGTGCCCCTGGCTTGTCCAAGCGGAGCTGCGATTCCTTCTGTCCACCCCTTGCCCCTGCCCTCGAGGCCTGACTGGGTGCTGCCAGCCAAAGGCAGTTGGCAGCCTCGCCCCCGCCCCTGCCCCTAAGTCTTCTCTTCTCCCCTTTGCCCTGCCTCAGTACCCAGGGGCCACCCTCCTGGAGCACCCTCATAGCCGTGTTGGGTCCTCTGCCACCCCATCCTGCCCGCTGTCCCCCCCCCATCGCTTCTCCTGCCCACGCCAGTGCAGCACCTGCCTTTGACACGCACTCACACCCTGGTGACACTGCTTTTCCAATTAAACCCTCACAGGTGAAAAGCTGGGATGACGAGAGCAGCCACCTGGAGGGGCCCCTGGCAGGTGTGCGCACATCACACCCAGCCCAGAAACCCTCACACTCTGGGTTTCCGACCTGAGCTCACCTGCTGCCGTACCCCAAAGCTCTCCGGATCTGCCCCTCCATTCTTCTTCTCTGGTGCTCCCCTAATGATAAGAAGTTACATTGTCACCCTAAAGCCACTGTGCTGAAGAGATAACCTGGCAAGATCACCAAAAGATAGAGAGTCGTGTCTAAGAAGCCCTAGCTTCCTACTCCAGGTGCCAGCCACAGGCGCACCAGGGAGCAGGAGTGTGCTGGCCCCTCTGCGCCCTCCTCTCGGGCTGCAGATTCCTGAACGACGTAAGCACTGTTGTTTGAAGCCACTGTGTTTTAGGGTGGTTTGTGACACGGCCCTAGATAACCAGACCCACTACAATTAGCACCTTAGTGTCCATTGGTTTGTTAAGCTGCCAGAATGCAATATACCAGAAATGGAATGACTTTTAAAAAGGGAATTTGTTATGTTACAAGTTTACGGTTCAAGGCCATTAAAATGTCCAAACTAAGGCATCCAGGGAAAGATACTTTGACTCAAGAAAGGTGGATGTGTCTGGAACACCTCTGTCAGCTGGCGTCTCCTGGTCCTTTGCCTTCTGGTTTCAAACACCCCCAGGGGCATTTTCTTTCTGTATCTGCAACTGTCTGAGTCTCATGTTGGCTCTGTTAGCTGTGTCATGTCTGAAGCTTTTTCCAAAACGATTCCTTCTTAAACGGCTCCAGTAAGTGACCCACTTTGAATGGGTGGACATGCATCTCCATGGAAACCACCAAACTGACAGGTCTCACCCACAATTGGGTAGGTCACATCTCCATGGAACAAGATCCCACCCAACCATATTGAATGAGGATAAAAGAACATGGCATTTCTGGGGTCCACAACAGTTTCAAACCGGCACAGTATCTTTTAATCTTTCTCTCTCCCTACATTCACATCTTTATGCCTTATATTTCCTTTTGCTTGGCAATATATGGTTGCCAATATATAGTCATGTTTCTATGTCTAGAAATAAGTATACACATTATTATTTTGAGTGTATTCCATTGTATGACTTTACTATAACTTTTATAATTTAAAACTATTTTGAACTGAATAAAAGAACAATAAAACAAAAAAAGGCTTAAGAATTATCGTTAAGATGTTGGGGATTAAAGAAATACCAGTGTTGTCACGAGTTCTTAGAAACTTTTCAAGAACTTCTGCTTCCGACGATGACAGGATACCAGGTACCACGTCAATCCTCCCACTGTGGACAAAATGGACTGAAAGAACCGAAGTCGAAGGAGCTGGAGAGCTACCAAGGCATTGAGGGGCTGCGACCTCATAGAGGAGGGAAACTCATCCGGGTGCCATGAAATTCTTCACCACATTTCCCCTTAGGCTATTTACCAGTTCACAAGTGACAGAGGCTGAGAGGTGGAGAAACGAAACACTAAGGGAATGCAAGGAGCCTGGAAATGTAAGGAGAGCTGTCAGCAGCCTCGTGGTGCTGGATAGAGAAAAATTGGAGTTCAGGGTCAAGACAGAGGGACCCTAGTTGACACTCCAGGATTCTACCCTAGTAGGAAGGCCATCAAGTTTGGATGAGCTCAGTCTCTAATTGGATTAGGGTGATCTGTTCCTTCTTTACCAATTGGCCAGAGGCTAAAGAAAATCCCTTTGTTTTTTGGAAAAAGCTCTCAACCAAAGGCTGCCTCTCTCTTTTCTGAACACAGTGCTGCAGATTTATAGTTATAAAATTATCAGGAATACCAAGAGATAGGACGTATAGAAAACAAGCAGAAACTAGAAACAGACCCACATATGGATCATATATTGGAATTCTCAGACACATTAGCTTCATGGTAAGCATGTAGGTAAATCTAAATGAATATTTTGAATGAAACAACAATAATGATATCTGATGGGGCTAAAATTTAGGCAGAATTAAAATACGTGAAAAATTAATACAAAAGGCAGAAACAGATAAATGGTTATGATAAATGTTCCAAGGCATTTTTATTTATATTATACTTTACAAAATGAAGACTGCATGTTGTAATCTCTGAAGTAACCATGAAAGGAATAGTAAAGCAATTTATAACTTATAAACTAGTAGAGGAATATAATGAAGTAATAAAAAAATACTTGATCATTCCGAAAGAAGTTAACAAAGGAGAGGAAAAGAAAACTTACTAGGGGAGATACATAGAAAGTTAATAACATGGTACCATATTTAAGCCCAAATATGTAAGGAATTACATTAAATGTAACAGCTTTAGTCCACATCCCACTTAAATGACAAAACGAATCATGGATAAAACAAAACAAATCATACTCTACTTATAAGAAACTTAAGAAACATATGAGGACACAGAAAGGATGAAAATAAAAGGAAGGAAAAAAGGATGCTATACACATACACATACATATACACAAAGAAAAAGAAAGAAAGAATTTGTTATAGCTATACTTAAATAGACTTTATGTCAAGAATAATTACCAACAATATGGAAGGATATTTCATAATGATATATGAAAGGTTAATTCTAAATAATAGTCCCAAATTACATGCACTTAATAACAGAAATTTAAAAATGGACAGGGAGAAATAGATAAAGCCACAGAAATAACGGGGCGCTTTGCAAACATACTTCTCTCAGTAATTCATTGAATAAGATGACAATTAATTAGAAAGGATATGGATGTAGAAAGGATATAGAATATTTCAACAACTCCGGAATATATGTTCCTTTGAAGTGTATATGAAACATTAACCAACATGGACCATATGTTCATCCATTAAGCAAACCTCAAAAAGTTTCAAAAGACTGAAAGCAAACAGAGAATGTTTTCTAACCACAGGGGAATTAAGCTAAATATCAGTTTAAAAACATAACTATAAACTCTCAAATGTTTGGAAGCTAAAGAGCACATTTCTCAGTTGTGCACAAGTCAAAGAAGACATTTCAATGAAAATGAGAAGATATTTTGAATGAAATGATAATGAAAATATGACATTATCAAAATGTGTGGGATTCCAGAAAATAAAATAGTATTTGCAAAGTCCCCTTGAGAGACTGGGGAAAAACGTGGAAATACTAAGCTTCATCACCTGGGGAATTCTGATTCTCTCACAAGCAATAGGGACTTCCAATGTAATAGGCCAAGCCTTTGATCTTGGGACTTGACCTAATGAAACTTATTCCTGCAAAGAAGAAGCTAAGCATACTTATAATTATGCCTAATAGTCACCCCCAAATAACCTCTATTGTTGCTCAGATATTGTTGCCTCTCTCTAAGACAACTCTGCAATAAACTCATTACCCATCCCCCTATGTGGGACATGACCCCAAGGGGTATAAATCTCCCTGGCAATGTGGGATATGACTCCCAGGGTGAGCCTGGCCCTGGCATCATGGGATTGAGAAAGCTTTCTTGACCAACAGAGGGAAGAGAAATGAAAAAAAAAAGTTTCTGTGATGAAGAGATTTCAAATAGAGTTGAGAAGTTATTCTGGAAGTTATTCTTATGGATTATATAGATATCCCTTTTTAGTTTCTAGTGTATTAAAATAGCTTGGAAGGAAATACCTGAAACTGTTGAACTATAGTCCAGTAGCCTTGATTCTTGAAGATGATTATATAACTACATAGCGGTGTGACTGTGTGATTTTGAAAACCTTGTCATTGACACCCCCTTTATCCAGCATATGGGAAGATGAGTAAGAAACTAAAGACAAAAATATAAATAATTGGGGGATAAGGGCTATGGAATGTTTTGGGTGCTCATTTTTATTTTTATTTTTAGAGTAATGAAAATGTTCTAAAATTGATTGTGGTGATGAATGCACCACTATGTGATGATGCTGTGAGCCATAGACTGTATACTTCGGATGGTTATATGGTATGTCAATATAGCTCAACAAAATTACATCTGAAAAAAGAAGGAAAAAATTAAATTAAAAAAAATTGCATTTTAAAAAAAAGTCATGTCCCTGACTCCCAGGGGTGTGGCCCTTCCTGGAAACGTGGGACAGAAAACCTAGAATGAGCTGAGACTCAGCATCAAGGGATTGAGAAAAACTCCTGAATGAGCTGAGACCCAGCATGGAGGAATTGAGAAAACCTTCTCAACCAAAAGGGGGAAGAGTGAAATGAGACAAAGTGTCAATGGCTGAGAGATTCCAGACAGAGTCGAGAGGTTGTCCTGGAGGTTACTCTTACGCATTGAGTAGGTATCACCTTGTTATCCAAGATGCAATGGAGAGGCTGGAGGGAACTGCCTGAAAATGTAGAGCTGTGTTCCAGTAGCCATGTTTCTTGATGATAATTGTATAATGATATAGCTTTCACAATGTGACTGTGTGACTGTGAAAACCTTGTGTCTGATGCTCCTTTTATCTACCTTGTCAACAGACGAGTAGAACATATGGAATAAAAATAAATAATAGGGGGAACAAATGTTAAAATAAATTCAGTTTGAAATGCTAGTGATCAATGAAAGGGAGGGGTAAGGGGTATGGTATGTAAAATTCTTTTTTTCTGTTTCTGTTGTTTTATTTTTCTGTTGTCGTTTTATTTCTTTTTCTGAATTGATGCAAATGTTCTAAGAAATGATCATGATGATGAATATGCAACTATGTGATGATATTGTGAATTACTGATTATATGTAGAGCAGAATGAGCATATATTAAAGATGTTTGTTTTTCTTGTAATTTTGTTTTAATTAATAAAAAATTATTAAAAAAAAAAAGTCATGTCCCACATAGGGTAGTCAGTTTATTTCCAGAGTTGGCTTAGAGAGAGAAGCTACAACTGAGCAACAAAAGAGGTTCTCTGGGAGTGACTGTTAGGGCATAATTTATTGTGGATGCAATAAAGCCATACTTAGGAAGAAATTTGCATATACATATATAAAAAAGAATAGAAGTTGAATATTAATTATCTAAGGAAAAGCATTTATTTAATACCCAATTCAAGAAGATAGAAAAAACACAACTAGTTAAACCCACAGAGAGTAAAAGGCAAGAAATAATGGTAAGAGTAGAAATCTCAGAAATAGAAACAAGTGTACATCCAATAGAGAAAATCAATAAAACAAAAATTGATTCTCTGAAAAGGCTAATGAAATTGATAAACTCCAGAAGAAACTAAGCAAGAAAAAAGATAAGAAGACACAAATTACCAATATCAGAAAGGAAAGGAGAAACAAAACTACAGATCCCATAGCTGCTAGGAAGATATTATAAACCCCCCAAGTTAAAAAAATTTAGATAAAACGGACAAATTCCTAGAAATGCACATCTTATTAAAGCTGACACAAGAAGAAGTAGAAAAATGGGAAAAGTGTTGTATCTATTAAGCAACTAAAACCTTTCAACAAACAAAAAACTTAATAGACTCAGATGACGGTGTTACTAGTGAATCATTCCAAATATTTAAGGAAGAGATAACACCATATTACACAATTTCTTTTATCCAGATTAAAAAAGCAGTGGAGGTGGGGGCACTTTCCAACTTGTTTTATGCTTCAGCCAGCATAATTTGATGCCAAAATCAGACATGAATTCTACAAGAAAGAAAAATTATAGGCCACTCTCTCACATGAATTCAGATGCAAAAATCTTAAATAAAATATTAACAAATGGAATCCAGGGCTATATAAGAATAATACATTATATTCAGGTTGGGTTTAAGCCAAGAATGCAAGGTAGATTTAACACTGAAAGATATTATAATTCACCATATTAATAGAATAAAGGGAAAATCTTTTTATCATCTCAGACAATCAAAGGCACCAGCTTCGGGCTTTCAAAAAGGAGCTAGTGATACACGGAAGCAAGAGCAGTGGCGAATCCTTTCTGGTTGCAGCAGCTGATCTGGGAAGGAGAGTGCCCCATCCTGAGGATAGAAGTGACGTGTATATTCAATGCTTGTGGTGTTGACAGTGCCACTTGCAGCTTCTTATTCCTAGCAGTGACCTGATTTTCTTTCTCATTGCATCCAGTCAATGACCTGATTTTGACCCTAATTCCAGCCACTCTTTGTCCCTGCCCATTTTTGCATCCTGGTTTCCCAGCCTGCCCAGTTCAATGACCTTTCCATTCACATTCACCAAAGCAGGTTTCTGATGCATTAATTACTTAGGAACCCAGCTGACAGAGGAGGAGTCTGGGGCTGGATCAGTCTGAATTTCCTGTTCCTACTTTTTGGCTACTGTAGACTGTCTCTTCAAGTTATAAAAATAATACAAAAGAAACATAAGACAAAAACCACCCTGGTTGAAAGGGCTCGCAGCATGGAGGTGGAAGGAGAAGGGGTGAGTGGAAGAGGGAAGATGGACTCAGCTCCAGCAATGCAAGCTCCATGTGCAGAGAGATGGGCGGGGTTTTCTGGGGGAGAAAGAAGGCCACGACTCATGCTCTTCATAGGACAAGTGGCCAAGGAGGGCTTCAGAGAACATGTGATGGCTGAGTTAAACTTTAATGCAAGAATCCAATTTCTCTGGGTGGCTGAAGGGGGATAGCATGGACAAAGAAGTGGGGGGTTGAGAAAGCAGCTTTCACTGAAGTGTGATCGTTGTGGATGTGGGAGTGGAAGCTGGAGAGCTGGGAGATGAGGCTGGAAAGAGGCCAAGGCCAGGTGAGGAAGCATCTTATTTATATTAAGGAGTTGGGATCTCACTTGAGGCCCAAAAGGAAAGGATTACTGAATATCAACCCAAACATCACCAACCAGAAAAGCAGAATTCTCAAGAGAGTCCTGGAGGCCAAAATAGCACCTGGGGGGTAAAGAAGGTTCCTATAGGTGGAGGATTAGACAAACATCTTGATTTGATGTTGTTTAGTTCTAACTCTGCTCTGCCCCCACAAGACTCCTCACAACTGGGTTTTGTTCCTTTACTCCAGGTTAAGGTAGAGCCTCTCCCTCTCCTGGTTTGGGGGTGCCCTCTGCTCTCCAACCTGGCAGTGGAGACTAGAGTCCAAACTGGAACCCAAAGGCCAGGCAGGATGTTGAAGATGGTCTGAGGGTCCCTAGTCTGCTCTTCCAGGGTTGTCCCCACGGGGGTGGATCAGAGACACAACTGCTTTTTGCAGACCACCCCCAGGCCCCCATATTAACGTGTTAAGGATAAGGGACCTTTTCCTTGAGGTTTGGGGCACAGAAGGGGAGCAGACCTAGTGTGTGGGTGGGGTTGGGATTGGGGGCTGTGCAAGGCAGCCTCATATCCCCAAGAAGGATCTGTCCTGGGCTGCTGGGGACTCCCTGACTTTCTTTGCGTCCCCCTACCCCCCATCAAGCAACAGAGTGACTGTGATTCCCGGGTTCAGCGCGCATCACGGTTTCCAGACCTTGGGGGAAACCTGAGACATCAGAGACGCACTCCCTTCGCGGTGACAGTTACCTGTAAATGCGAACGAGGCAGACGCCAGCACGAGGGGGCCTCCGCGGGCGCCCGGGCCCGCCCCCCACCGCTGTGCTAAGTCGCGGGCCCCTCCGGACCGGCCACCCTACCCCGGCCCTAATTAAGTGCCATCCTGGCGGCGGCCAGGTGCAGCCCTCGCAGGACGGTGCTAATTCCGCCTCCGAGGGCAGAGGCGGCCCCTCTCCAGCACGTCCGCCCTTCCGCCCAGCCCCTACCTGGGAGCACCCCCGCCCCCGGCCGCCCTTCCCGCAGACCGCGGAGTGGTCACGTCCGGCGCCCACCTGGTATATAAGGACCGAGGACAGCGCCGAGACCAGGCGGCGGCAAAGGAGCCGGAGAAGGTCGAGTGCCGGAGAGAGGCCGCCCAGCACCCTCCCCGCAGCGCGGCGGGCGTCGCTCCCACTGCAGCCGCCCGGGACCGGTAAGCGCGCAGCCGGCCGCGCCCAGCGCCCACCCGGCCCCCCGCCCCTGCGCTCTCGGGGTGCCGCGCCCACCGCGCCCCGGGCTGAGGCGCCTCGGGCTCTCCGCCGTCTTGGGTTCCTCGGAAACTTTCTGTCCCGGCCGCGAAGTGAGAGGCTGCTCTGAGCGCAGCAGCAGGGGCTTCCCGACGGCCGGGCGAGGCTGCACGCGGGGCTTCCAGGGAGCCGGCGGCCTCGTCCCCTCCCAACCCCACCCCGGGGACCCGGCGCAGTCGGGGGACAGGGCCTGGAGCTCGGGTGCAGAAACAGGGACAGCGGGGCTGCTAGGACCCCTGAGGCGTCTCCCACGTGCTGGGGACGTCTTGGAAGAATCCAGTCTTTTGGATTCTCTTCCTCTCGATTTTCTTGGTAGGTGACACTCCTTAAAAGTAAAGTACAGGGAGTGCGAGGGGAGTTCAATGGTAGAAATCTCACCTGCCATGTGGGAGACCCGGGTTCGATTCTTCTCAAACAAAGAAACCAACAAAACAAACGAACAAACAAAAAAATTCAACAAAATGGTGCTGCAATTATGGGATACTCACATGGCGAAAAGAATGAAATGTGACCCCGCCATACAGCATACAAAAAAAAACTAAAGTACCATATACTCCAGGGCAAATTAATGTTGGGATTGGAGACTGGAAACAAGACTAAGTCACAAGGAACTCCCTGCGTCCCAAACTTCTTTGGGATTCAGACCACTGGGTCCTCTCTTCCCTGCCCACCTTAGACACTCGACGTGGCTGCGCTGTGGTAATTTCGCGATTCCTGTGTCACTTACACGACAGGACGATAGAGTTCTTCTCTCCAAGACCCTGCTGGGCTGGAAGACAGGTGGCCGCGGCCGGGCCTGTCCAAGGTGCTGAAACGCCCTGCCTGCTGTCAGGTGTCCTCAACGGGACAGGAGTTGGGTCACCTCGTCTGGAGAGCCTGGGATGGGAGGTGGGCAGCCGTTTGAGATGACCCAGGCTCAGGCAAGGGGGGCTGTTTCCAGGGAAGGAGGGAGGGTCCTCAGAGCCTTTGCTGGGAAGAGCCAAGGAAGGTAAAATTGTGAAGTTGTTTTGTCATTTGTTAAGGTATGTACAACTTATAGATAATTGAATGACTTAATATTCCTGTGACACTTTTGTTATAGGACTTATGAGTGTGAGCCATGGTGCAAGGACAAAACTCTGCAGCTCCAATCTCTGCAGACCGGCATGGCTGGTGTGCCATTTTAGAGTAACAGATGGAAAATATTTTATTGAGCTCATAGAGTTCACTCGCACATGTGAAGTTCTAGTAAGTGTAGCTCAATATAAAATTAGTATAAAGATTTACACATCGTAAGTTTCTATTTAATTTTTCAAGGCTTTCAATTATTGGACTTGATGACATCTCATTATTTCATCGCTTCATTACTTACTTCATCTTTTAAGAATGACGCAAACATGGTTGTAGTTGTTTTTGTAGAAAAATGCTTTCAAGAAAAATCCAGCTTTTTAGTGGCAGAATGAAGCTCTGACAGGGCGGGAGTGAGAACGCTGCCACGTTGTAACGCGCCACCAGTGGGGCACAAGTAGAGAAAATAGTCTCTGGGGCTTTTCAGGAAGGCCTGACATCCTGAGGTAGGGCATTTAGAAAATGGAAATAATTGCAATGGTCAACTTTGAGGTGAACTGAAGTACGGTTGATGGGACTGTCCGACCTGTGCGATTTTACTATTTCTCTAAAAAGATGTTATATCACCCTTGCCCACCGCAACCACCATTCTTCTGCTTCTCCGGGAACATCTGGCGCGTGGGG
This sequence comes from Myrmecophaga tridactyla, assembly GCA_004026745.1. Taxonomy (NCBI): domain Eukaryota; kingdom Metazoa; phylum Chordata; class Mammalia; order Pilosa; family Myrmecophagidae; genus Myrmecophaga; species Myrmecophaga tridactyla. Next base: position 24,730 of record PVIY010026692.1, on the reverse strand, counting down.
TGTGGGTTCAGAGCGCTGAGCGCCCTTGTCCACCCAGCTCGGGCCGGAGCCTCAGCGGCCGGCCCTGCTCACCACGGGGCGCCTCCGTTGACCAGTCCACGCCCCAGGGGCCCCTTCAGCAGAGGCGCTGCGGGGCTCCCGGGCCGCCGGCGCCACCTAATGGCTGCTCTGGAGACGCTGAGCCGGTGCGTAGCCGCACGGGCGTCGGGAGCCCTGAGCTGCCCTGATCTTAGGGGCGGGGCGGGGGTGGGACCGAGAGAAGAGAGAGCCTTCCTGTAGTGGACACCGAGTGCCAGGGAGGACTTCCACTTCCAAAGACTCTGCTAAAAAAAAAAAAAAAATTGTTAAATGCTTAAAAAAAAAGATTTGGCCCATGTCTCCAAAAACGAGAGCTCTCTTTTAGGCAAACTTACTTTAAAATGCAAATGTTCATGAGGAGTGACAAGAAAATTAGTCATCCATACCTTAATGTGAATTACTGTTCTTCTCTAATTAGGCTGCTGCCTAACATCTGGTTGAGAAGATAGGCTGAAAACCAAGATGACGTAGGGTTGGTGGTGAGGGATTACAGAATGCAGGGTTGCTTCCGGGCAACCCGGGGAGGGGATGGACAGTGTTTGGCACAGGGTGGCAAGAGACACCTTCGTTGCTCCCCTCTTTACTGTATCCCAGTCTCCACCTGAGCACCACCCTAAAGTGCTTCCTGGATTCTCTGGAAGTGTCTTTGGTAGTTGTTCACAGTGGAAGGTGGTTTTCTTCTGCTTTGTCTTTCCCTTCCATACCTACATCCTCTTCAAGTCAAGCTATTTCGGACCACATTGAGAAACCCAGAGAACAAGCGATCTGACATGTAATGTGTGCAGCAGATAAGCCAGTTTTAACAGAATGGGAGTCTGCATTAAAAACACATTTCTCCAGAGTTACTGAGGTCTGGGAAACAGTAAGCATCTGAGGGATTTGTGTACAAGACATCAAATTGGGTTTGCTAGGGTTTTGACCCAATTGGCCAGAGGCTTTATTTGCCTTTATGCAAACCTAATATTCATAGGAAACAGAGTTTCAGAGGAAAGGGTGGGTTCCTGTTGGAGGAGGAGGGGCAGAGCCATCTTGAGCAGGAATTTCAGAGTTCTTTGTCCTCTCCAAGTTGCTCCTAGCCCTTTAGATTTCAGGTGTTGGAACTGTAACTTCATGTAATTAGTGAGATGGGAAAACTCTACTGGGAACTGGAGAACTGAGCCTAACCTTGTCATGAAGGATACAAATAATTGTTCCTCTCTGGGCCTCAATTTCCCCATCACTCAAGTGAGGGGCTGGACCACATGATCTCTGATATAGCCTTCTTAGGGGTCTGATTTCGACAGGAGATAAAGGGAAGTATTGCAGTCCCACTCCTCTCCTCCCAACATCACCCTGACACCTCCTGTCCCCTCAGCACTGCTCTTGTCCTCAAAATGCCTTGACCTCCATGGAGAGTGCATTGTTAATGTTGGCTTGCAGTCCTTCCTGGTGAGTGGCCAGCATTGTTCTGCTCCTTGTAGGGGTCCCACCAATTTTGTTTGTCTCTGCAGAGCCTCAGTCTGCCTGGAAGATGCCGAGATTGTGCTGCAGCAGCTCTGGGGCCCTGCTGCTGGTCTTGCTGCTTCAGGCCTCCATGGAAGTGCGCAGCTGGTGCCTGGAGAGCAGCCAGTGTCAGGATCTCACCACGGAAAGCCACCTGCTGGTATGTGGGTCATGGCCACCACCGTGGTTTGGGCATTACATGGCCCTGGGGCTGAGGAGGGGATGGCTCAAAAGAAAGGGGTGGGGGGAAGTAGAACCCATGCCCAGTGATAGGAGTGACTCAACCCACAGCAGGAACAGACTTAGGGGTGAAGTCAGGATCGGGCCAATGAGGGAAGCGGCTTCAGGGAGATGGGCTTGTTCCATAATTTCTGCTTGATGTCCTCACTCCCTGTTCTGTCTTCTTGTAGGGAGACTCTACACCATTTAAGCTATTTAGAGATAATGCTTCCCTAGAATGCCATCATAATAATAATAACCATAATTGTTCCCCAATCGATTCTATATGTTTCAATTTCAATCTTTTAGCCCTCAAATTATTCCTTTGTAAATCTCATATCACTTGCCCCCTCCACTCTATATACTTCTCCCTTTTATCTGTACTATCAGTTACAAAGCTAATTAGACAGTTCCACAACTCATCTCTAGCAGGGGAAGGACAAACCAAGGTGCCATCTTCCTCTCATTGGTGATAAAAGTCTCATGCTCCTTCTCGAGGACTGGTCTTTGGCCAGGTTCCTCTACAGCTTTTCCAGGAGCATGTAAAAGCTGGAGCGCCCTTTAGGTTCCCACAGGGTATGCGTGTGCATGTGTGTGCATGTTGGGGGTAGCATAAATGAGGAATATTACAAAGTTCAAGGACTAAAGACACACTGCTGGCATCAGTGACTAAGATTCCATCCTGCTACCAGCACCTGCCAGTTGAGGATGGGATGAACAGTATATTCTGTGTGAGTCATCAATGGAAAGGCTGAGTTAAGGTGAAGGGAAGAGTCTTCCTCAAAGACACAGTCCAGATTTCATGTGGAATATAAAATAGGAAGGAAGAAGAGCCCTGGGGTGAGTTACACTTCAGAGACACCTAAGAAACCACTGCACAGCCTCTCCTGCTGAGAGCACACTAGGAAAGGGGCCCTGACACAGCCAAGGCCCTTGGATTCTAGTCCCAGTTCCAACACCAATGAGCTGCGGGACCTAGACCAGGTTCTTTCACCTCTCTGAGCCTCCAGTTTCATCATCCGTCCCACGGGGCAGACCGGGCTTAAACTAGATGGTCTTAATTTTTCCCCACTGTTAATACTAAATTCCAGGCATAGGAAACTCCCAATTCCTTCTGTTTCCCTCCTCTGCGGTCCAGGAGAAACTGAAAACTCAAGGTTGCGTCCTCAGAGTCACCTTTATAAGCAAATAATTACCATAGTTAAGTCCTTCAGGAACGGATAACAGAGACACAGCCTCTTTGACCTGTGCAGCAGAAGTAACCCTGGCTTCCTATCCTCTCCTCCAGTCAAAAGGGGGTGACAGGGAAGCTCCTTAACTGGGAAGCTCCTTAACTGGGGAAGGTGCAGAGAGATAGCTCAGAAGACTTGAAACAACTGGAGAAAGTGCCAGATGGGTGCAGGGAAAAATTTGATGGTGGTGCAGACAGGACTGGGGTGGAACACGAGGTAGGTTTTCAGGTCACTGGGGCAACGCTGACGTGGTACAGAAAATACTAGAAGCTGAACTTCTACTTCTACCACTTAGGGAGATTCTCTCTCAAATTTCAGCCAATGCTGCTCCAGGACTTGAAGTAAACCACATTTATTTATTGATTAAATATCCATTAAGTGCTAGCAACCACCACCGTCCGATCACTTATCGAGCTATTCCTATAGAGCAGGCACTGAACATGAAGACGCTGAGCCTGCTCACAAAAGCTATGGGGAGACACAGGTAAAGCACTGAGGAGGATGGGGTGTGGGAGCTGCCAGACACAAGGAGGTAATGGAAGACAGGGCCCAAATAGGCACGTCCCGGCTGAGACTCAGACCAGGCGGCCGAGAAGGGCGGGTGGGCCCACGTGCTCGAATGGGGGTACCGCTGAGGCCGAGGCCTGGAGGCCGGGCCCGGGGGGCGCGGGGGGAGCAGCGGCCGGAGGGACCCCCTCACGCCCTCGCGTCTCCCGCCCCAGGAGTGCCTCCGGGCCTGCAAGCCCGGCCTCTCGGCCGAGACGCCCCTATTTCCCGGCAACGGCGACGAGCAGCCGCTGACGGAGAACCCCCGGAAGTACGTCATGGGCCACTTCCGCTGGGACCGGTTTGGCCGCCGGAACGAGAGCAGCGGCGGCGCGGGGCGCAAGCGCGAGGAGGAGCCGGCGGCGGGCGCAGGCCCCGGGCCCCGCGGCGATGGCGGCGAGGGCGCCGAGGCGGGCCTGCGCGAGGGCAAGCGCTCCTACTCCATGGAGCACTTCCGCTGGGGCAAGCCGGTGGGCAAGAAGCGGCGGCCGGTGAAGGTGTACCCCAACGGCGCCGAGGACGAGTCCGCCGAGGCCCTCCCCCTCGAGTTCAAGCGGGAGCGGGGCGGGGCGGCGCGCGGCCCCGAGGGCGCGGCGTCCCGGGCCGACCTGGAGTCCGGCCTCGTGGCGGAGGCCGAGGCGGCGGCTGCGGCGGCGAAAAAGGACGAGGGGCCCTATAAGATGGAGCACTTCCGCTGGGGCAGCCCGCCCAAGGACAAGCGCTATGGCGGCTTCATGTCCTCCGAGAAGAGCCAGACGCCCCTGGTGACGCTGTTCAAAAACGCCATCATCAAGAACGCCCACAGGAAGGGCCAGTGAGGGCGCAGCGGGCCTAAGGGGCTTCTCTTCCCGGGGAAGTCCACCCCAAAGCCCTCCTCTCCTGACCTCCCCTGCCCTCCTGCCGCCTCCTGCCTGGGTGTAGTACCCGCCCAGCTGATGGTGGCGGGGCTTTAGCCCCTTAAAGCTATGATAGTTAGGAAATAAAATCTTCCACATTTCACATCTGACTCCGACTTTGAATGTAGACTGGGTGAATAAAATAAACATACATAAGCACGCATCAAATAAAGAACTGCATATAGTGGAGGAGGGACAGGGTGGTTTCCATGTGACCAATTGGTAGACTATTACACAGGCCCTGAATAAGTGAGAAAGTTAAGAAAATGTACCTTTTCCCAATAAATGGGCCTTGAGGGAATCAAGTAGTTTGGGTGATGGCTCAAGGTGGTTCTCTTTCTATATCATTGTCCTTTTCCTTCTGAAATGCAAAGTCCATATTTATTTTAAACACTTAAAAAAGAAGCCAACCATTTACTAGCTCTGTATAGTAGCCCTATCGACCTCTAATTTCTGTGGTCTGAGGGTGTTTTGCAGACCAAGAGCCCCGTTTCTCAGAAGGCACCACAGAGGTCTAAGCAGCAGTCATTTGATAAGCAAGTTCATTCAGAGCTAGAAGACCTCAGCAGAAGATAAAGCCCTGCCCTCAATATATACAATGACAATATAAGCAAAACAATTCAGGACAGAAAATAGAGTATACAAATTCCACTGCTCAAAACTGATTTTTGCTCTTCAAATCCTGTCCTCCATTCCAAGCTGTCCAGATCCTCTTTGCCATCACAGTACCCAGGCAGGAAGGAAGAAAGAACTGTCATCCTGGGCATCATCTTGTGCAGGAGTCTGGACATTGAACTTTAGAAAGCTGGGGGTTCAGGCCACAAAGTGGTGTCTGGGCCTTGGTCACCAGACTTCCAGATGAAGGAGCCAGGTGGGGAGGAGAATTATGTGTCCTCTGAGAGCTCACTGGCTACCAGGCCAGAGGATGGAGGGAGAACCTTTGTCAGGGTTTTATTGTTACTGCTGGTGGTGATAATCTGTGCTGACAAAGCAGTTAACTTCATTTGCCCCATCCTCAAGGGTCTTCCAGTCCTTGCCCTGTGTGGCACAGGCCACATTGCCTGGAGGGAGGCTGGCTCCACCAATGGCCCAGGCCCTTGAGGGAGCAGCAGCTGGGCTAACTGGTGTTGGAGAGGATCAGAAGCAGCTAGATAGACAGTGCCATAAACAGCCCCAATTCTCCTGTCTGTTGGTGATTTCCTTTCCGTGTGTAGCCATCAGTCTGGATTTTTTCCAAATAAATTTTGGGACATGGGAGGAGTCCAACACTTCTCTGATGGCCACTTTCCCCATCCTCCTCCCACAGGGGGAAAAGACTGCCCAGCAGCAGGTGGGCCAAAAGTAGGATTCCTACAGGAGTGTGCACAGGGCCTCAGGACTTTCCCCAGCTCCCAAAGCTGGGAATTCAAAACTAAAGAACACTCACTTTGGGAAGTCCTGATACGAGGGGCGTTAGAAGGTTGTCCAGATTTTTAGGTTCTCCTCCAATGTGCAGTATATTAAATAGGCCAGATTCTGGTCACTAGAATGAAGCAATGCACTCAGGCCTTCCTATCTGCAGAGAGCCCCCGCCCTTGAGTCCTGGCCCTCGTATTTCCAGTGTGGCAGCACCCTTCCCTACCGCCTTCCTACAGAGGCAGATAGAGTAATGTTCAGTGGGGGTGGCTAAATGTCAGCGCTAAACTGTTGGAATTTTCAGATCCTGTTTGCAGCTCAAAAACTCATTTATGTTAAAGAAATCAAATAGACAGCCATGTGGTGACAACAGGAACATTTATTTGAAAAGGGCATCATAAAGCCTCACTGGAAAATCACAACAAATAATCCTAAAGGATGATTTTGCTAAGAGTCCTTCTTCCTACATCCCCCCCCCCATTTCCCTTTTTCCTTTCTTAAAATAAAACCAATTTGATTTGATGAGTTTAAAATACAGAAAACTGCCACAGGCACTAATTCTGCACTCACATATAAATACGTCAGCTATGATATACATATATCTTCAGTTACAAACTACATTACACACACATGCGCACACAGGGGCAGGCACACACACTCGGCCAGGTCTTGAGGGTCTAAGTGGGCACAGATGCATTACAATGTATGCACGTGTGGGCTGCAGTGTTTGTGGCTTTGCAACGCTGAGCGCCATATGCCAGAATCAACCATCATGGAGGAAGAGCTCACGAGGGGAAAGTGATGGGTTGAGGCCTCGGTATCTCCTGAAGGAGAGGCGACCTTGTCACCCAGCCCCAGTTGGAGGAGAGCACAGAACAAAACCTTTCAGGCCCCCAGGGGACCACAGAGCCTCTCCCACCACTGCTGCCCCAGCTAGCTGGGCTCCAGGACATGCCCCACCATGGCCACCCTTTGGTGGTCTTGGACCTGGGCCAGATTTGGGGCAAGGGTCATCTTAACCTGAAGATTTCTGGGGTTAATGCGAAGAAGAAGCAACAAGCTGCCCTAAACGTCAAAGGGAAGATGCCTTGTTTTTCCATGACCCGCCTGGAGATGCCTCCTAGAAACACTGGAAGCAGGCGTGGCCTGCCCCATGGGACCACTTCCCCTGCCAACCTTTGAGCAGGACACTCAACCTAACAGCTAAGGCCTGGTCCTTTCCCACAAGCGCTTGCTTAGCTGGCCAGCTCCCATTTTCTGGTCATGAAGAGGAATTTGAGAAAAGAGTCTCAAATATAGGAAAAAAACAATAGCATGCCCTCTCTGTCCCCAGGTAGAAAGGCCTGTGGACTATGGAATGGCACCTGAAAGGCCTCGTGACCCAGGGTCCCCCACGGGAGCCCAGGGGTCTGGCCTTGGAGCGGTTTAAAGGAACCCCAAGGCCATTCTGTTTCTTAGCCCAGTTGAAGTTTGTCCCACGGGTCCCAGAACTGCCAGTGCAAAGTGCAGCACACACGTGGCCCCAGTGCTTTTCAAGCACTTCCACTGGTCCCAGGCTCACCCTTCCCACTGCTCATCCCTTCTGTTTATGTGTGAATGGGGTCAAGGACAAGGAGAGGAAGATGGGAAGAGGCACAGGACACAAGGGTCCCTGTGGTAAGAAGAGAGAAGGAGCCTCCAGGATCACAGATGCTCTTTCTGGATCTGCCTCTGACGCACCTACAAGACTCACCCAGATAACAGAACTGCCCAGATTCAAAGCCACCCTGCAAAGCGCTAACCAACTCTACCCCTGCCCACAAAGCAAGGGTCCTTCTGGGGGCTTTTGGGAGCAGCACATCAGAATGGGCTTCTTGACAACAGAGGGTAGCAAAAAGGGGTCGGGCACATGAGATGACACTGCCGGGCGCCAAAGGGCTTGGGAGGCAGGCAGTGGCAATGCCGGACTGAGGGCACCCAGAACCCACCAGGCCCTGCTTTGCCCCCATCCCAGGGCTGGCGGTGGGGGAAGGAGACTGCTTCATTTTCCATTTAGTTTTCTGTTCCAGTTCACGCTCACCTTAACCTTTCTGATTCTGAGACATAATTTGGAGAGAATTCAAGTTCTACGTCATAGCAGCAGGCCACCTAATACTCTAGTGTGAAATTTAAAATGGAAACTGAGAAGAGGACACGCCAATGCGACCAGTTCCCCAAAAGAAACGCATCTTTGCTAGGCAGAGGTGCCCTCAGGACCCATGAAGAGGGAACACAGTGGCATCCAAGCAGAGCTGGAACCCTGTGCAATCCCCCCGTGCTCTTCCTAGGTAGGGGATGAGGAGCAGAGACATCGGAGCTGAGGGTCTGCAGGCGGCCGGTGCCGCTGACCCCGCTAGGCCCCTGGGAAGGAGCTTCCTAGTCCCAGGGCCAGGGCGCCTGCCACCCGCTCAGGGTGAGGCTGCCGGGGTGGGGTGGGGGCGGTGCTAAAGCCGAGCAGCGTCTGGAAAGAAACAGAGGGTCTCTCAACCACGCCAGGCAGAGAGAGGTTAGGGGACGGGACGAGCCAGCGAGGAAAGACTTGTTTGTGGCTCAGGATTTAGAGTTCCTTTAAAGTTTGTTCCCAAAGTTGCCTTCCAGTTCGTTTAAAGTGATTTTAATCTTGGTTATTAAGTAAAGATATATTAAAGAGAAATCCAAGTTCATGCTGGTAAAGTCGAGCGTGAGAGGCACAGCGCACAGCCAACAAGCCTGGCCCCTGGGCCCTGTAGCTGAGCAGGCCTGGGAGAAGCAATGAGCTCACAGCACGGAGGCAGTGACCAAGGGAAAAGAAACTGCTAGAGGGAGGGCCAGAGAGCCCCCAGCCAAGAGAATTATCGCACATGTAATGGGAAAATGAGCATGTCGAGGTCCCCCCCCGCCCCCCGTTTGGCCACCTGTGCTAACATCAGGCCCTTTGTGCAGCCATGCGGGGCCGGGCAAAGGTGGCAGAAAGAGCCCTCATCTGACCCCAGGCCCCACGGCCTAAAGTTGCACCCTGAAAAGTTTAGGCCTAGAAGCCCACTCTCCCTCCCTCTCTGTGAAAAGGAAATCCTCTGGGGCAGAGCTTCTGACCAGCACATCCTGGTGAGTCCCAGCAGTTCTGAAAAGGCAGGGACACTCGGGGGAGGCAGGGGACGTCTGGGCTCTTTTGGACCACAGGGCATGGCCATGGGACATCGGCCTCAGCGAGGCCCAGGAGAAGCTCCTGGAGGGAAACAGAGCCCTGGAAGACGGGTTCCAGCAGGGAAAGCAGGCAAGAAAGCAGCAAACCACCTCCCTTCACGTTGCCTCTGTACACTGGTGACACGGGGACAGGCATGCAGGGCGCAGGGACAGGCGGTCAGTGTGCAGGGAGCAGGGAGCAAGCAGTGGGCCACCCTTGGCTTCTCCCCGGGCTGCAGGCCTTGCCAGTTTGCACGGACGTCCTGGACATTGTCCAGAGACTGAAGAAATCATTCCGATATTAGGTGCTGGATCCTTCTTTTCTCAAATCCAAAAGGTCACCGTCTCACATCCTTGAGCCCCAAAGTGCCGCTCATCCCACTCAACCCTGCACGACCCCCACGCCCGCCCAGGAAGGGCCGGGTGCTCCTTCCACGGGGGTGAGTGGGCAGGCCCGGGGCGCCCCTGGCATTGCTCCACCTTTGAGCCTGTCCGCTCTCAACCCTAAGGCTCTAGAAACACCCTGAGATCCCCAGAGAGAGAGAGCCCGGCTGAGGGACACATCCCGAGAAAGGGAAGCGTGGGAGGGCCCAGAGGAGCTCCCCGGGACAGAGGCAGTGAGAAGATGCTCCCAGGGACGGGGGTGTCCCGCTCTGGCCCCCGCCCAGCCCCCAGCCAGGGGAGACCCAGCACCGTCCGTGCTGCCGGCCTGCCCTTCATTTCATCGCTGCTGCGCCCCGCGGCGTCTCTCCCCTAAGCTCCCATTATAAGGGCTCAAGGTTATTGAATAATAGAAAGGAACACAGACAGACAAGGGCAGGTGAGCAAGAAAATGGAGGGAACACCCGTGATGTGAAGCCCCCGAGCCCCTGGGTGGGTGCAAAGAGGCACCTCCTGGCTCCTGACACTGTCACTTGTTGCCAGAGCCGCTTTCCTCGGCTCCCTATGGCTTCTTTCACCAACTTCGCCTCCACTAGTTCCGAAGCCCCTCTCATCCCGGGCCCTCCCCTGGGGAATGGCCCACGTGCCCCCCAGCGAAAGCCCTTCGCTCACCATGCCAGGCGGGAGCTTCCGAGGCCCCCTGGCTTCTCTCTGGAGACCCCTCCCCGACACCAAAGAAGAGACAAAGGGTACAGGCGAGGCCCATTGGCCTCAGTGGCTGGTTGTCCCTCGGGCAAGACAAGGGGGCAGGAGGGCTGGGGGGGGGGTGGTAGGTAGGCAGAGCCGGCCCGGAGGCTCCCCATCTGCCAAGCTCAGGAAGGTGCTGTCGTCTGAGAGCCGTTTTCGTCTGGGATCCCCGTTAGATGTCATGTTGCAGGGGAGGGCTGAGGGCTGCCCCCCAGACCCCAGCCCTCTCAGGGGCTCCGCCTCCTGGAGTTCAGTACACACACAGGTCCGGAAACTTCATCTCGTAGACGGGGATGGAGTGGGTCTGAGGCTGACCATAGGCAGCGGTGATGGCTCCTGACGGGCTCGGCGGGGGCCTGGGGGGCAGGAAGGCATGGAGGAGGGATGGGGGTGGGGGTCCCACCCCGTGCAGCTAAACAGGGCAGCTGACCTGGGGTCCTCTTTAACCTGTGACTAGACACTGTGCCACTCCAGGGTGCCCGGATTTCAAGTTGCTCTAAAATCTATAGCTAGAGGCCAAGCTCTGCTGCAGACAGAGCTGCTTTAGAAGGTGAAGCTCTTTTCCAAGTTTCCTGAGGCTCTTTCCCTCTCCAGGCTCTATTTCCTTGTCTAGGGAGAGGCAGGGCCTGACCCCAGCTCTAGGGGCAGAAACTGGGGTAGGGGGAGGGACGGAAGCAGGTGTGAGAAGGAGCAGCCCCGGAGCAGGCACCCATGGCTGGGCCACCGAGGCAGGGCCCTCCCCGCGCTGCACTCACCGGATGGTGATCTCAAAGATCTGATTGAGTTTGCTCTGCAGCAGTGATGCCTAGACAGAGAAAGAGGGGAGTGGGAGTTGGGGGGCTCCTCAGAGCCACTGCCGGCTGTCCCACCCATCTAGAGTGTGCCCAGGGCAGGGGGGAAGCAATCACAGCTTCAGGGAAGGAACCGGCAGGCGCTAGTGTCCGGCACTTGTCTGCTAGACCCTGAGTGTGGATTCAGATGAGGCCGAACTACCCATGGAAGGCCGGACTCAGGGCACAACACCAGGCACCTCGGGGGGCCTTCAGCAGGCAGCCCCTGCTGGGCCGCTGGGCACGGAATCAGGGGCCAGAGCTAGTCCCAGCTCCCCCCTTAACTCACGAGAAGCAGCGCTGCAAAAATGGGGGGAGAGGGGATGTTAGAGAAGATGGTCTCTCTGGTCCTTTTTGGTGCCAACTATGTCTGTGAACACAGAGTGAGAGTGTGCATGTGCCCAGCAGTGGGGCCAAAGCTCCCAGCTCGTGGGACGTGTAGCATCTACCTCTCAAGATGGCATGATGGATGCCATCCCCAGGCAAGTCTGTATTATGTACATATACATATATGCATGTAGATATAATGAAAAATTACACATATTTCTATTGAAGACCAAGTCAAATAAAATGTGTGATTTGTAGACTTCGAATGTTTACAATTATGCCTCATTATTCTAAGACTGACATTGTGGCTAACTCACTCTGACACTTGGTCAATTTCAAGAAATTTTCGTTACCTCCCTTAAGAGCTGACACTTGTCCAGCTGCCTCTCTTTCAAACGTCCTTCCCAGAGCCCAGCTGCCTGGGCCCCCCACCAGGGCCCCCCCATTGGAAGCTGGCCATGTTGCAAACGCTGGCCATCTTTCCTTTGCCGTGGATTCTTCCCCATTACCTGGTACAGTTGGGATTATAATGTCTCCGACCTCACAGCATAAAGAGTTCATTCATTTGTCATGAGAACAAAATGAGTAATAAACATCGAAAGCTCTGGCTCACACTAGGTGCTACTCAGCTGTTGGCCATGGTGAGGATTATTACAATCTGCCTGAGCTTAGGTCGTCTTCCTTGTCTGAAAATTATAAGGTGGAGGGGCAACGTAGTGCCGAGGCTTGGGGAAGACCCTGGTGAAGCTAAAGCAGAGCTCAGCGGGTTGGAACCTGAGCTGTACTTCTAGAGGACAAGGCCCCAAGATCTCCTAGAGACTTAGCCCTGCCCTGGGCCCACAGCCGGTCTCCATGTGGCCCCGAGGCCCCGCCCTCGCTCTCCCTCACGTACCCGGGCCCCGCAGTGTGCTGCGATCTCCTCGAAGGGAGCCTTCTGGAACTTCTCCACCACCTGCCGCCGCCGCTCGCGCTCCTGCTCCTCGACCGCCACGCTGTCCACTGCAGGACCGAGGAGGGGTCAGTGGGTGCCCTGCCCCCAGGTGGGCCCCGGGGTGGTGCCGTGCGGCAGGCTGCTTGGGGTAGGGGGCCCTGGTGCCAGCGGTGCCCTCGCCTGGCCCCAGGGAGGCCAGACCTTTCTCTGACTCTGCCTCTGGCCCTGACTTTGCCTCTGGCCCTGGGGGTTGAGTTAAGTGAACCCTCAGCTGAGCTTCCAAAGCCTCAGGGGGCTACCTTGCCAGGAACACTCTGAAGTGGAAGTTTCTGGAACAGTTGGTCCTTGGACCGGGGATGACCGGAAACGGTACAGGGACAACAGGAGAGTCAGGCAGACCACAGAGGCCCAGCTGGGCTTCATGGCAGGGGGGTCTGAGGCCGCTTAGCTCAGGGGTCCCCACACCTGACCTGATATGAAAAGTGAGTTAGCACGAGAAAAGGAGGGATATATTCATCATGCCGGGTTTCAGAAGGCAGAGCGCTGTGCACATTCAGAGATAGCACTTCCTGAATACTCATCACTGCTCAATCGTGGTAAGTGGGTATTACACTGAAAAATGTATCGCCGTTATTAAATAGACATTAATATGATTTGTTCTCCATGGTTTTCATCGGGTCAGTGTTTTCTTTTGCATCAGGCTCCACCAAAAACTAGTCAAAATATTTATACAAAAGAGCTTTCTCCCTGTCTGCTGTAACCCCCAGCTGGCTGCTTTTAAGGGCAGCTGTCGCAGGTGGAGAAGGGGGGCTGACACAGGCCCGGGCCGAGCTACCGCCGCTGTGGGCACGGCAAGGGGCTGCGCCTGCTGCCTGGGGGCTGTGACGGGCTCATGGGACGTGGCCAGCCCCTTGTCGCCCGGCCCCGGGAGGGCCCCACACGCCCCCAGACTCACCGATGGCCTTCTTCAGTGTCTCGTAGGTGATCTCCTCCGCAGGCACGCGCTGAGGGAGGGGGAGAGAGGCTCAGAGGCGGGGGGCAGCTCCGGCCTCACCTGTCACCCGGCAGCACCCCCATTTCTCAGGAGGACGGCCCGATGGTGAGAAATGCCTCCTGGACCCCCACGCTGTCCCCAGGGGCTGCAGGAGCCGCCGAGCAGGCCCGGCCGCCCACCGACTCGGGGCCAGCGAGGCAGACGTGGGCAGGGCGCCAGCTCAGCCCGGCCAGGAGACCTGCATCTCCCGGGGTCCCCCCGCGCTCCCCCACCCCTGGCTGCCCCGGACTTGTCCCTTCAAGCGCATGGGAGACAACACCGGGTCATGGAAAAAGAGCTTCGGAGAATGTGGCAGAAACGTCCACAGCAAGGGGCGCCTATGGCAACTAATCTCGAAAGCGCGGTTTAAGACTTGAGTAACATTTTTTGCGACTCAGGGTGTTAAGTCATCTGCAGACTGGGCGGGTTGTATGGCGTGTGGGGATAGCTCAGGAACACCGCACTGAACAACTACCCGCAAGCTGACTTGGGTACTGAGTACGGGTGGGGGTCGCCAGGCGCCCGCCGAGGCTGTGTGCCCGGGTCACCGGGGCTTCGGGGCCCTGCGGCGGGTCAGAGCCCGCTGTCCCGGGCCCCCAGGCGGCCGCCTCCGCCGGGGCTGAGCGCAGAGCTGGGAGCTGACCGAGCCCCGCAGGTGGCCCCGGACCCGAGCTCCGCGAGGCCAGGCCCAGCCCCTCATGGCCCCATACTGAGCTCAAGGAGCAGACGGAAGAGGATTATTTCGTCTTCACAGTCACAGGGCGACCAGGGCAGGAGCGGGGCCGCTCGGGGCTCCGTGCAGCTGGTGGCGACACACGGACAATCTGGACAGGGGTCTGGCATGGGGTGAAGTAACTCAACAAACAGGGTGGGGGTGGGGGGTGGGCACCAGCCAGGCTCGTGGCTCGGTCCCAGAGGTTAAAAGTGCAGCAGAGGGCTGCGGGCAGCTGCGGGCTGGGGGTGGGAATAGCCCGGCGCTCTGGGGAGCGGCCTGCGGGCTCCCCGGGGCGGTCACCAGGCTCCTGAGCCCGGCTCTGGCCTGGGGCGCTGCACAAGGTTCATGGAAGGCCTCGGGGAGCCCAAGCTGGGCAGCCTGTGACAAGAGTGGAAGACATGTCGTACAGCAGAAGGGCATGGGGTGGAGGCCCCCACAGTCTGGCTCCAGCCACCAAGCGCCCCCCAGGTGAAGCCACCCTGGAACTGGGGAAGGAACCTACGCTGGCGATCCTGGAGACCAGGAAGCAGTCTCCTCCTCCCAGTGCTTCCTTTCCTCCCCAGCTTCCGAGGTGCTAGGGAAGGAGCGTCCCCTACGGCGGGACAATGTGTGGACCCCGAGACCCTGGCCCATTTGAGGGTCACAGCCCTTTAGAGCTGCGAGGCCTTGGAGCTTCCTCCCGCCCTTGGCAAGGTGCCACACAAGCTCGCAAGGCCTTGGGTTGGAATCTGCCCCACTAAACGAAGACTGCCAAGGTGGCGGAGGGCGTGGCTAGAGGCAGGCTTGTTCCCGCCCCAGAGTCCCCCCTTGCTCCCATCACATCTGGGGAGCGGCTGGCGTGGGGGGGCGATGCTCAGGAAACACCAGACCCCCCGAGCCAGGGCACCCCCCCCCTCCCTGCCCCAGCCCCTCCTGCACTTCCTGTTGGGCCCCCCACCTCTGTCGGCCGCTGTCACCGGGGCAGCTGCTGTCACCCATGCAGAGCAGCATCAGGCACCCTGCGGCCCCAGGGCTCCTCCCTCCTCCCTCTGCTCCCCAGTTTCGTTCTCTCTGGGGGGAAGGACATTTAGTATCTCCACGCTGATTCCCTATTTCCCTTCCCCATGGGCACTTCTGCTTTGTTCCTCTGCGGTGGAAGAAGTGCGATCATGAATGGAGATCTCACATGTCAATTTGAGCAGAAATGAGCTATTCTTAGTTTTCAAGACAGGATGGAAGACAGTTCTTTAAGGCACCACTGCAGATTTCTCTTAAACAATAAAGAAAAAGGCCCTTTATCGATATACCTGCAAAGAATGCCACGCACACTATTGTCATCCTGTGAAACCTTCCCATTTCCAACATGGAGCACATCAGCTGCTAGGGAACAACTACCAGCAAACCTTTCAAGAGTGATTTTCATGCCATCTGTGTGTGTGTGTTTGTGTGTAGCCTAAATAATTTTTCAGATGGAAATATCTATGCTATATATGATGAGAGTCAGTAAGCAAATAGGATTTACATGAGAAATTGACCTTCCATGTGCCCCTTGATGCTTTGTGTGTTTGAGGGGTCCTGGAGCATCTCCGGCTGCAGAGGCTGGGCAGGGACCCACCCCTGGGGAACCTGGGTTTTTCCAGGACGGTGGATAGAGGACAGGAGACTCACCTCCTCTTTCTCTGGACTATTCCTCGATTCCACCTCCACCTGCAGGGAAATGGTCTCTCCAATGCTCTTCCTCTTGGATAAACGATCCTCATCTGGAAAAGGCGAGTCCCAGACATAGCGCTCCCCACCCAGAGAGCCAGATCCACAGCCTCCTGGCCTGGCCCCCAGACCCTTTATCTTCGCTGGGCCCACAGCTCTCAGGGCTCACCACACACTCAGGCCTCACCTGAAGTTTACAGAAAATTTTGGTATGCTCTGGACCTTCTCTGTCAGCTAAGGTGGTCAGTTTTGCTCTTTAGGGCTGAGATTTTGAAATCATTGAGAAGCACCCAAAAGAGCTGCCTATGGTCAGAAAGCTCTCCCCGACGTATACGAGCATTACCTGCCTGCAGCAGCTGCAGCTGTCATTTATGTCGCACTTACTAAGTGCTATGACCTTCATTACTTCACAGACCACTTGCATCCACCTTCCGAGGCAGGTCTTACTAATATCCCAGTTTTAAAGTCAAGGAAACAAACTCAGAGATGCTAAGGGACTCTTTCCAGATCACTCAGGCAGCAGGCTGCACAGGGGCCTCACACGGGGTCTCTGATTCCACAGTCTGCGAGTGCCCCTTGGGCCACCGCGGCGCCCCCCACCCTCCAAGGGCCAGGCACGCGCGCCAGCCAGTTACCTCCGGGCATTCTGCAGTGAGGAGGAGAAGAGGGGAGACCAGAGGACGCGCCATCGGTTCCCACTGTGCCCGTCAGCTCCCGCGTGACCTCCAAGGTGCCCTGGAAGGCGGCTGAAGGGCCCACCCAGAGCCCACCTGGCTAGAAGTCGGAGCCACATGGGAATTCCCCACCCGGCCCCCTACCTGTCAGCTGAGGGGTGTAGGGCATGCAGAGCCGGTCTGAATTGTAGCCACTGCCCCCCAGGACCTCGCTGATCTTGCTCTGGCAGAAAAGGAGCTCGATTACCACAGCGTCGAGGTTTGGAGAGAGCCTGGGAGACCGAGTGGGGCAGAGGTGAGCAAAGCTGCGGGTGCCTTTCCCAACCACAAAAGCAGCGCATTCATGATACACTATGACGGAGAAGCAAAAGGAATGAGACCCGCCAGCAGCCTCACCTTCCAGAGATGAGCACGCGCATGTCTCGGCACACGGCCTTCAGTCACACGCGTTTGCACACCCACAAACACCCCCGTTCCTCTCCTGTCATCTGTTTATTCACCTCCTATGGTGTGAACATTCTTTCACGGTAAATATTCTACCGAGAATTATCGTGAATGGGCCGCTGGGTGTTTATTAGACGGCTGGGCTATGATTTACACGGCCGCCCCACTGTTGGACATTCTGAGTTTCTCAGAATGTTCTTGAGCTTCTCTGATGCTGAAGTGGCAGAACACAGCCTGAGAACACCGCCGGGATGCATGGCAGGGTCTCAGCAGGCACGATTCCTCCACGATGCACTTCCCAGGGCTTGGCCAAAGCCCCCCCCTCCCCCCAAGGCTGCCCCCCACCCCCACCCCGTCATACTGGGCACCAGCGGGGCTCCGTGCCACATGCTTGAGCCGTGGGCTGAGGGACTGCGGTGGGGTGGGCCTCAGACAGGCCCTGGGCCGTGGACAGGCTCCACTGTTGCCCTTGGCTCCACGGAGGCCTGAGTGTCCCCGAGTCGGGGCAAGCCCCCCAAGGCTCCCACCTTCTCACCCAGCTGCCCTGGGGCGCTCACCTGGGCCTCTCCACAAACACGTCCTCTGGGAGCATGTACGGAGCCTCCTTCTTCCTGGTCTCTATGACCTGCAGGGCGGGGATCCAGCAGTAAGGGCTCGGTGCGGCCGGGAGAGGGAGCTCAGAACACACAAAGGACAAGAAAGGGCTCCCGGCCCGGCTCAGCAAGCACCCCCCTCTCCCACACCCCAACTCCTTGGCAGATGATGCTGCAGCTGGGCTTCTTGAGGGAGAAAGTCGGGCCAACAGGGACCCTCGGAGCAGACTGCAGGTCCCAGGTGCCCTGCTCGAGACGCCACCACCACCCACACATGCGTCTGGTTTCCTCCAAACACGGGGACCCTGACACCTAAGACCACGGCTTCTTTCTCCCGGGCCCTATTCCTATGCTTTTGATTTAAATGCATCAAAAGGGACTGAAGATCGTACCATTTCCCAAATGGTACACTGCAGAGCCCAGGGATGCTGCCAAAGCACCTGGCGGACAGGTGACAGCTTGAGCTTTCCTCAGTATCCTCTGTATATTTTTGACAAGAGGTGAAAGTCACTAAGCTGGTGAGAAGCGGGAGGGTGGCTGGTGTGCTAGCGTGAGCAGGAGGCGAGGAGGCACAGGCACGCCTATTTTAAGTGAGGAGGGTGTGAGGCGTGGCCTTTCCCGGACGCCCTCACGGCCCTCGGCTGCCCCCCTGGGGTGGTCTCTGGCAGGTGCTGTAGGCTGTCACCCTTCGCCAGGCAGCTCAGGCCAGCGGAGACCTGGGGATTCTTGCTTTATTTTGCTTTGTGTGCATATTTTAAAGGTAATCCTAGAAGTCACGTCATGTCATCTATAAATACTGCAGTATGTTTTAAAAGATCTTTTTTGCAACAACTAAGAAAATCTGATTATAAAGTGGGTATTAGATTATTACTGATATTTTAATTTGCAAGATGAATAGCATGGCAATTATTTTAGAAATACGTAGGGGTGAAATGGCATAGTGGCTGGGATTTGGTCTGAAATATTGCAGCAAAGGAAAAGAAAAAGGGAATAGACGAAGCAAATGTGCGAAGATCCCGATAATGGTTTAATCTACAGGCTAGGTATACAGATGTCCAAGGTGGAGCTGAGAAGGGAGGATTTGAGGGATGATTATGGCTGCTGCATCGTTACACAGATATTCCTTTCTGCTTTCTGGTACATTGGAGTAGAGAGAGGGAAGTTCCTGAAATCTGTGCCCTGTAACCCAGCTGCCTTGATCTCTGATCTTGACTGTACTGCCTTTATCGTGTGCCCCTGCGATTGCAAAAGCCTTGTGACTCACCCTCACTAGTATCCATTTTAACTGGTTTTTTGACTTTGGATTCTTGTGATCACTAAAGACAGCCCCTAATATTTATTAATGAAGGGCCTTGGGTCAGCCCAGAATGAACCCACCCCACGTCCAAAGTTAGCTCGAGACTGGATCTAACCAAAATGGGCCTGACATGCGCAGTAGCTCAGATATGAACCTGTAATACTAGAAATTCCTCATTATAATACTAAAAATCAGTCCCATCATCATAGTAAGACGACACTTTTCTTACACATTCTGTGACTAAGCAATCAGCCTGCGCTTGCTCAGTAGATCACCTCTAATCATGTCATCTGGGGCCACTGTACTCGTTATCCCAAAACCTGCCCAGCATTTGATACTATAAAACTATCAGAATTACTGCCATTTAGGGAGACAGATTTTAGGCCGCTAGGTCATTTGCTTTCCTGCTTTGCGCCTAGCAATAAACTTTCTTTCTCTCTTTGAAAGCCCAGTGTCTCAGGAATTGGTTGTTGAGCACATCAGGCAGAAAATCCACCACAATTGTCCAGTGACAATGGTTTTACCCCTCTGCTTTGGTGATGTTTGAACATTTTCACAGCCAAGACTTTAAGTACCTTGAGTCCCACATGACGATGGGCGTCTGCACATATGCCGCCTTGAGTAGGGGGAGGGTGGAGAGGCAGGGGGTGGAGAAGGGCAGGAAACAGGCTAGGAAGGGGGCCAGGCTCTCCCCATGCCACCCTCATCATTTCATGTCACACCCTGCTTCGTCTACAAGAGGGTCCCAGCCAGAAAACAATCAGGAAATGCTGCCTCAAGGAGAACTTCTCACTGTTATTAGGTCTTCATTTAAAATTCTCATCGACACCCAAGACTGTGCACAGGGCTCATGCAAATCGGGCAAAGTTGATCTGGGGAGCCCCAAGGCGGGAGCCTCCGAAGGCCCCAGGGCGACAAGGGACGCTGAGCCGCCCGCACCAACCTCGAGGATGTGCTGGCAGAAGGCGGGTACCGTGGTGAGCTGGCTGATGAGGTTGAGGTATGCCGCGCCCAGAGCGTAGAGCGCACAGCGGTTGTACACAGGCAAGTTCTCTTCATTGACCTGGGCCACATCCTGGGGCGACACAGAGGGACTTCCCGAGTCTTCAGCCCAGACTCCGCAGGTGCCCTGCCCGCCTCCCAACCTCTCACCAACCTCCCACGGAGACGGCGCACTTCTCTAGACTAAGCCTTTCTCAGCATTTGCCCCATAACTTCCTGGGAGACAGAGGTCTCATTCTCACGAAGGCTGAACTGAAGGGTCCCTACAACCACCCATGAGACGACGGCTTCGGCTTCCCCCTTTGCAGCTCCCGACTCAGTGGGCTTCGCTGTCCAAAGTCCTTTCGTTCAGCCTCCTAGGATGCTGTCTGTTTCCCTAGAGACTGCAGGTGATCCTCGGGGGCTTGGCTTTGCTTGCTGAGCCGGGCCCACACGTTGAGAAAGTCGTGGGAGCCACCCGATTCTAGCCGCAGAGGGTGACCAGCCCTAAGGGGCTGCAGCGGCCGGGTTCGTCTTGCAGGACCTGGCACTGTCAAGTGGGGGAGCTGAGACCCTCCAGCCCTGGATTCCACAGCCGGGAATAAGGTGCCCGCTGAGCCTCAGGAGCCTGAGCGCGAAGGACCCACTCCAACTCCCAGCGGCAGTGCCAGGCACCCAGGCTCAGACACCATTCCATAGCCCTGGTGTGGAAATAGGCACGCTCAGCCAACGCTCGAGGCGACGCGGAAGCACAGTCAGGTTTGGAAACTGGAGGAACTTTAGACAAACAAGTTTGTTGCGTGATGAATTGCCGCGTTCCCCAGTGGCTCCTCTTCTTTGCAGGTGGCCCAGGGCATCCCTCCTGGCTTCCCAAACAGGGCCATGGTGTGGGGGCTTCAAGTGCACTATTTCTGGCCTCCCAAGCAGTCCTGAAGCAGTCCTGCTCAGTACTCTCTGGAAAGGGCTTAGCCCACACTGGCTCTGTCTCCGGCTCCGTCCCGCGGCACGCCCCGCCCCCTCCCGGTCCTGCCCCGCCCCTGGGCCCACCCCCTGCCCCGCCCCCTGCTCCGGCCAGCAGCCCCACCTGGATGGCCAGCACAAGGCGGATGAGGTCTACCACCACCTCCTCGTTGGCCAGCTCGATGCTGAGCAGCGCCAGCAGCCCGTAGAGCGCCTCGTAGTGTTTCTGCACGTTCGTTTCCTCCTTGAAGCTCAGGTAGATGTGTCTGTAGAGCTGCTGGGAGTGCTGGGGTGGGAGGGGACACACGGAGAGGCCATGGTGGCAGGGACAACCAGTCTGAGTGGGGACGGCGGCGCATGCCCCTCTCTGGCCCCGGGGAGTGGGCGCCTCGGGTGGAATGACACAGGCTGGCCTGGGGTCACGGAAGGCCCCGGAGGGAACCCGCGACAAAAGCTGGGCTCAAAGCCAGCGTGAGAAGAAAGCCTATGGCCCAGGGTGCCCACCGGGAGCTCCTCACTCTGGCCTTGGCCCCTGAGAAGGGGCGGCTGGTCACTGGAACTGAGCTTATCCCTGGAGGGGGCAGGCTGGCTCTGGGGGTGGGGTCAGCAGTGACTTGGAGGCTGGACAGTCGGGTCCTTACCTTCTTCATGAAGACTGTGTCCTGTCGGGAGCACTTGTCCACTTTCAGCTTCAGGACAGAGATGTCACTGAGGGTGCTGGGGGCGGGACACGAGGGCTGCCTGAGTCTCACCTGCTGTCACTGCGCCTTTTACTGGTTGAATGTGGGTTTGTACCAAAGCCTCCTGCACTGCTCCTCCAGCCCTATTTCTTAGCCTAATCTCCATTTGCTCCCAAATTCTCAAGTTTCCGTCCCCGTCTCTTAAATCTTGTTCCTGATTATTCTTTCTTATCTTATTCTCCCCAGTTCCCTCTGAGTCCCATATCCCCTTCTTTGCCCCCACCGGAAACTCCCTTCTATCCCTGCTCTTCATCCCCCAAATCTCCAATCCACCTCTCCCCTCCCCCATGTCAGAGTCCCCTTTGGGCCCTTCCTTCCCTTACCCACCTGGGACCTGGGAGTCAGCCTCCCTGATCATCAACTCCCTGGTGAGTCTCATGTAATTTCAGAATCATCCAGCCACCTGGGTTCAAGGTTACTGGCCAAGGACGCAGGCCCTACGGGGAGCCTTTTCCCCCATCACAGCACTGCAGGGGGGACTCCAAGTTCACCTGATGGTAGAGAACTTGTGGCGGTTGCCGTGACGGTCAATGAAACTGATGAGAATCTCTAGAACAAAGAGCCGGATTTCTGCATCCTCCATGAGGGCAGTGGAGAGAAGGCGGTCAAGGAAGTTGCTGGGCAGGGCTGACATCATGTTGCTGCACTGGAAACCTGTGGATACCTGCAAGGAGCCCAGGACAGGCGTGGTCAGGGGTGCCGTCCCTCTTGGGGCAGGGAGGAGATGGAGGACCAGCCAGCCAAAGTTGGTGCTTTAGGCATCTCCCAGTCCAGCTCCTCCTGCCTCCCACCCCAGGCCCTGGAGGCCTCCAAAACCCACCAGATGACCTGCTCAGCTCAGCTCGGTAGACACTTGGTGGACAGGAATAGAGTGCAGGGAGAGTATATCAAAAACAAGGAAGGAATGAGCATTAGAGAGGAGCAGGAGCCAGGAACCTAATGTTCGAGCCAGTCCGGGCACAACTGACATACACACACCAGGTGAACAACGCTTTGCTAATGGTAGCCATGGAGAAATAGAGAGATGGCGGAAGCGCTCAGAGCTGGGCTGAAGATTTAGAACCACACACGCATGGCAAGAACCAGAGGCCACCCAAAGACAGGCCTTGGGCTACATCCCTAGCACCAGAGCAGTAAAGGGGGTCTTCGGATTAAAGCCTGTTGGCACAAACACACACACCACCCGTGGGGCTGTCAGAGCCTTCGAAAGCAGCAAAATGTCCATCGAGTTAAGTCTGTGCTGCAAAACAGTGCTTTAAAGAAACAAGAACAACCCTCCCCCACAAAACCAGTGCCTTTGTTGATTCAGACACCATCCCCCCCAGGCTCCAGCATAGCCTGGGGGCAGCAATCGTGGAATTGGTGTTCACTGAAGGGATACACATCTGCGGGCACCCCAGACTCACTTTCGTAAAAAGCTGGGGACAAATTCAGGAGGGTAAATGCAGCAAAAGAATGGCAGAGCAATGCAGACTGCTTGGGGAGCACGATGTGGGCAGTGCCAGCGTGAAAGGGCTTCATGAACCCAGAGTGATGCGGAGCATGTGGGCTGGTGGGGGGGGGGTCTGCGCAGAGTTGGAGCAGAGGGGCAGGGGCCGAGGTGAGCTGAGGGTCTAGGAAGGGAGAGGGGAGAGGAGACCTTCCAACGGCAGGCTGAGAGGTTTGAATCAGATGTATAACTGTGGGGAACTGAGGCCCCCTCTGAAACAAAGGGCAATAGAGGGGAAACAGCATTTCTTGTTGGGTTTAGAGTGGGTGAGGCGAGATGGAGAATAATCTAGTTGTGTGATGTCCAGAGTTTTTTAGGCCAAGCTGTGAATCAGATTACCCAGGCAGCTCATAACAAGCACAGATTGTGCTCAGAGCAAGCTGATTTTGGGATTGGCATTGGAGAACAGCAGATCTAGACTCCAGAGAGAGCGGCAAAGATGGTAAAGAAAAGGTGTATAAACACTGATGAAGGAAAAGACAGTGGCTGGGAAGCCGAGGTGGGCACAGTGCTCAGGGGAAACTGATAGGGGAGGGCCCTGGGGGGCTACCTGCAGGGGAAAAGGGCAGGAACCTCAGGAGACCATATCTTTCATCTCAAGACAGAGGTAGTGTTTAAGTGACAAAGGCCACACATAGCCTTGAAGGAATCTTTGTAAAAAGTAGACATAAGTGCCCCCCACCCCCACCCCCACCCCCACCCCCGCTCTGGGCAGCCCAGTCTGGTGGTGAGGGGAGTCCCCCATTTGCCAGTTTGCTGGCCCACTTGTGCAGTGTGCAACCTGCAAGGCCGCATGTGGCTGTCCTCTGCTGGTCCCTGGAAAGGGGCTGCCTCCTGCAGAGGTGGCGCAGGAATGGGGACAGGGAGGCTCACCTGGAGAAGGGATTTCAGCAGCATAATCTGGGTCAGCCGATTCCTGTTCTCCCTGGGGGTTAGAGACACAAACTCTCAGAAGGACAGGGAGGCGGGTGGAGGCAATGGCTCCCCGGGATGGAAGAGTGGTTATTAATGGGGCAGCCTGAGGAGCTCTTCTGGGACCCCGGAGCCCGGCTCGACACTGCGGAGGGATTTGGGAATAGGACAGTCAGGGCAGGTCAGGAGAGTGAGCGGGACTGGGGGTGGGGAAGAGAACCCAAACCCGGGTAGTCTGGGCTGGCGAGGCAGCGGGGGTGCAGGGGTGCGGGGGGGGTGGGGCGGCCCCTCACCCGGTCTTCCCGGCCTCCACGGGGTGATGCAGGGACGGCAGCGGGACCTTGCTCATGATGAACAGGATCACCTCGGAGCGCTGGTAGGTGGGCAGCGTGCTGGCGAAGGAGCCTGCGGGCAGGGGTGGGGGCGGGTCGGCCGGGCCCGGGCACTGAGCAGCCGGGCGCGTGCGGGCCTCTTCTCCCGCAGAGCCGACCGCGCCCACGGTGATCCCGCGGCGGTTCCGCGATGGGTGCCTCCGGAGGGCCCTTCACTCGCAACCCAGGAGCCCCCGTGCCGAGCGCACCTCCCGGCACCCCCACAGGCCTGCGGGGGGTTGGCCCTGAAGGCGGGGAGCCCCTGCCCCGCGCGCGGCGGCCCCAGCCCGCTCCCCCAGGCCCGCCCCCGCCCCCGGGGTGCCAGCCCTCCCGGACGCGCCGCGGGCCCACCGATGGTCTTGATGACGGCCTCCTGGAACCTGCGCTCCTCGTGCTCCTTGATGATCTTGGCGCCCAGGCTGAGCGCGCCGTCGTAGCTCCCGGTGAGGGCGTAGTCGATGCTGAGCCGCAGCTGCCTGAGCAGCGTGTTGAACATCTCCAGCACCGTGGGCCCTGAGCGCAGCGGGAGGGACACCCCGACCCGGGGCTGGGCGCCCGCCCCCGCCAGCCAGGCGCCCCCCTGCCCTGCCC
>PVIY010026691.1:0-35041 GCA_004026745.1 Myrmecophaga tridactyla | reverse complement strand
GGCTTGGCTTATTAAATTGGGAGTTCTCAGTGCTTGAGAGAGTATCAGGAATTTCCCAGGTGAGGAAGTTTAAGAGTTTTGCATTTTTTCCTTCAATCCTTCAAGGGACTTTGTAAATATTTTTTATTATCTGCCCCAAATACTCTGGAAAGTGTCATGGTATTATATTATGCTATACAGAATCATCAGATGTCACTCTTTATTCTAAATTCCAGATATTTAGGTTGTTTTAATAAACTGACCAGAGATTAAGTTAGATAGAGCAAAAGAAAATTTAAATTTTGGACAAAATAAACATCTCTTCCTTTGGTATCACACAGAAATTGAAGTTTTCAAATACAGACATTATTATCTTTTACCCTGTATTCTAAGTTACCTTATTCCCAACCAGACCAGGTACATTCATACCTGTAATTGAAGTCTGATCTCTTTTCCAGATTTTTAACAATTGCTGTATAGAGTAATGTTGACTTTTACAGTTGCAGAATTCTAACTCTGAGTCTCAGGTGTCAAACAGGTATCTGTAGACACAGAGAATTACCAAGATATATGAAAAGAACACAGCATCTCTGAATTTAGAAATAACACTTAAAACTTAGGAATAAATGATTACTGTAAGAGCTTACAATCTAGGCCCTAGTTTTCTTATGCACATTTTCCAAATGAGGCCATACAATATTTGTCTTTTGTTTCTGGCTTATTTTGCTCAACATAATGTCCTCAAGGTTCACTCAACTCATTGCATGTCTCATGACATCATTCCTTTCTGTAGCCACATAATATTTCATCATATATATACATCACAACCTGTCTTTCTGTTCCTTGGTCTATGGACCTTTCAGCCACCTCTGTCCATTCACTATTGTGAATAATGATTCCATAAATATTAGTGTGCAAATGTCTATTCTTTTCTATGCTTTCAGTATTTCTGAGCGTACTTCTAGCAACAGAATTGCCTAATCCTATGACAGCCCTATATTTAGCTGCCTGTGGATCTGCTACATACTCTCTGGAGAGGCTACACCATTCTACTTCCATACCAACACTGAATATGTAAACCCCTCTCTCCACATCTTCTCCAGCATTTGTATCATTCTGTTTATTTTTGATGCTTCAGTTTTTGTTGAGATATATTCACATACCATATATTCTACACAAAGAATACAATTAATATCTTATAGTACACTCACGCTACTATACAATGATCCTCACTATCAATTTTAGGCAATTTTCATTGCTCCAAAGAGGAAAATAACAGTTACACACAGCCACACATAAAACAACCCCCCAAATACCCTATATCCCTATTCACCCCCACCCCTGAATTATTTACCCATAGGATTATTGTGATACTAGTAAGGTATTGCTGTTTCTTATAGTCCATAGCATTCAATAGTTAATTTTTCCATATAACACTCTATTATTAACTCTTTGTATAAGTTTCATAAGTTTGAAGTAGTTCATGCAAGAGCTTATTTATAGTTGTGGTTTTAATCAGTGAGATTATGATTTTACTTAATCCCTTTCAACATATTCACCATCAACAGGCAATATTATGATGATCCCAATAATGAACTGTATTCACCTTTATCCATTCCCAAACACTTAAGTTCAACCTTCTAATAAATTTGCTCCCCCCTTCTCTAGCTTTTGTTTATCTCTAGGTCCCCATTATTCTACATTCTAAGACTCTGAGTTTACATTTTCTAGGGAGGTTCATATAAGTGGATTCATACAGTATCTACCCTTTCATGTCTAGCTTATCTCACTCAGCATAATGTCTTCAAGGTTCATCATGTTATTGCAGGCTTCAGGGCCACATTCCTTCTTACTTCTGCATAATGTTCCATCATATTATATACCACATTTTGTTTATCTACTCATCTGTTAACGGATATTTGCATTGAAAACATCCTTTGGCAATCATGAATAATGCCACTTTTGAATATTGGAGTACAAATGTCTGTCTGTGTCACTGCTTGCAGATCTTCTGTGTATATACTGACTAGAGGAATTGCTGGGTCACAGAACAACTCGATATTTAGTTTTCTGAGGAATCAACAAAATGTCCTCCACAACAGCTGTACCATATTACATTCCCACCAGCAGTGAATAAGTTTTCCTACTTCTCCACATCCTCTCCAACATTTGTGGCTTCCTGTTTGTTAATTAGAACCTTGAAGACATTATGATGAGTGAGATAAGCTAGACATGAAAGGGTATATACTGTATGAATGTAGGTGTGAGATAATATCTTATTGCTGTTTTTGAATTTACATTTCCCTAATATCGAATGAAGATGAACATTTTTGTGTGTTTTTTAGCCATTTGTATTTCCTCTTCAGAAAAATACCTGTTCATATCTATTGCTTATTTTATAATTAAGTTGTTTGTCCTTTTGTTGTTAAAAGTTTTAGGATATTTTCCAATAAAAATCCAAATATTTCTCCCATTGAGTTAGCTGTCTCTTAATATTTTTGGCAAAGTCCTTTGAAGTACAGAAGAGTTCAGTCTTTTGGAGTTCCTATTTATCTATTTTTTTCTCTCATTGCTATTGCTGTGGGTGTAAGTTGTAAGAAACTACCCCTTATTATTAAATTTCCAAGATGTTTCTCTATATTTTCTTCAAAAAGTTGATACTGGCTCTTATATTTAGGTCTTTGATCCACTTTGAGTGAATTTTTGTACAGAGTGTGAGGAAGGGTCTTCATCATTCCTTTGGATATAGATATCCAGTTCTCCCAGCTCCATTTATTGAAGAAACTATTCTGTCCCAGTTCAGTGGACCTGGGGGCCTTACAAAAATCAATTGGCCATAGATCTGGGGTCTACTTCTGAACTCTCAATTTGATTCCTTTGATCAAGATGTCTATCTTTGTGACAGTGTCATGCTGTTTTAACCACTGTGGCTTTATAATAAGTTTTGAAGCCAGGAAGTGTAAGTCCTTACACTTCATTCTTCTTTTTAAGGATGTTTTCACTATTAAAGTTCTCTTATCCTTCCAAATAAATTTGATAATTGTCTTTTCCAAGTCTTCAAAGTAGGTTATTATATTTTGATTGGTATTGCATTGAGTCTGTAGATCAATTTGGGTTGACAACTTAACAACATTTAGCCTTCCTATCCATGAACATGGAATGTCTTTCTACCTTTTTAGGTCTTCTTTGATTTCCTTAAGCAATCTGCTGTAGTTTTCTGTGTACAGGTCCTTTACATTCATGGTTAAGTTTATTCCTAGATCCTTGATTCTTTTACTTGCTACTGTGAATGTAATTTATTTCTTAACTGCCTCCTCAGTTAGGTCATTATTAGTATATAGAAACATTATTGATATTTGCACATGAATCTTGTATTCTGTGATTTTGATGAATTTGTTTTTAGCTCATGTATCTTTGTCACAGATTTCTCATGATTTTCCAAGTGTAAGATCATGTCATTTGTAAGTAATGAGACTTTTACTTTTTACTTTCTGATTTGGATATCTTTTCTTTCTTTTCATTGACTAATTAGAAAGAAATTCAAGCACAATGTTGAATAACAGTGGTGACAGTAGGCATCCTTGTCTTATTCCCAATCTTACAGGGTAAGACTTTCAGCCACTCAACATTGAGTATGATGCTAACTGTGAGTTTTTTATATATGTCCTTCATCATATTGAGGAAGTTTCCTTTGACAACTACTTTTGAAGCATTTTTATCAGAAATGTATACTGAATTCTGTTGAATGCTTTGTCAGCATCTACTGAAATGATTATGTGATTATCCCCTTTCAATATGTTAATGTGCTGTATTATGTTGACTGGTTTTCTTGTCATGCACCTCTCTTGCATGCTTGGAATAAATCCCACTTGGCTATGGTGTATAATTCTTTTAATATGCCTTTGGATTAGAATTAGTACTTTTTTGAGAATTTTGCATCTATATTCATTCATGAAATTAGCCTGTAGTTTTCCTTTCTTGTAATACCTTTATCTGGTTTTGACATTGTAGTGATATTAACTTCATAAAATGCATCAGGTAGTGCCCCTTTCTCTTCAGTTTTTTTTAAAGAATTTGAGCAGGAATGGTGTCAGTTCTTTTTGGAATGTTTGGTAAAATATCCCTGTGATGCCATCTGACCCTGGATTTTTCATTAGGGGAAGGCTTTTGATGATTGATTGAATCTCTTTACTTGTGATTGGTTTGTTGAGGTCTTCTATTTCTTCTTGAGTCAGTAAAGATAGTTCTGTGTTTCTAGGAAATTGTTCATCTAAGTTGTCTAGTTTGTTGGTGTTCTAGTTCGCTAGCTGCCAGAATGCATCATACCAGAAATGGATTGGCTTTTAATAAAAGGGGATTTATTTTGTTAGTTCTTCAGAGGAAAGGCAGCTAACTTTACACTGAGATTCTTTCTTACGTGGGAAGGCACAGGATGGTCTCTGCTGGCCTTTTCTCCAGGCCCCTGGGTTCCAACAACTTTCCCCAGGGTGACTTCTTTCTGCATCTCCCAAGGCCTGGACTGAGCTGTGAGTGCTGAGATGAGGAATGCCAAGCTGTTTAGGCTGTGCTACATTGAGCTCTCTCATTTAAGCATCAGCCAATTAAGTCAAACGTCCTTCATTGCAGCAGGCACGTCTCCTAGCCAACCGCAGATGTAAATCAGCAACAGATGAGGTTCACGTACCATTGGCTCATGTCTGTAGCAACAAAACTAAGTATGCTCACCTGGCCAAGTTGACAACTGAATCTAACTACCACAGTTGGCATACAGCTGTTCATAATATCCTCTTATGATTTTTTTTTATGTCTTCAGGGTCTGTGATGGCCAGGTTCACGTGTTAACTTGATCAGGTGATGGTACCCAGTTGTGGCATTAAGTAAGCACTGGCATATATGTTGCTTAGAGAAAATTTCATGGACTTAAATCCTGAGAATGTTGATCACATCCACATTTGATTATATATGCATTTGGATAAGGGGAGTGTCTTCTGCAGTAATTGACACTTAGTCTAATCACCTTAAGACTTTTATGGAGAATTCAGAAGACAGAATCAGCCAAACTCTCCTGAGGAGTTCATTGAGGACCTCCATTGGAGCTGCCAGCTCATGGCCTGCTGTACAGACTTTGAATTTTTATGTCTGCATGGTTGTGTGAGACGCTTTTATAAATCTCATATATGCAGATATCTCCTGTGTTGGTTCTGTTTCTCTAGAGAAACCTAATACAGGGTCCATAGTAATGACCTCTCCTCTGATTTCTGATTTTATTTATTTGTATACTCTTTTTGTTTTTGCCAGTCTAGCTAAGGGTTTGTCAATTTTGTTGATCTTCTCAAAGCACCAACTTTTGTTCTTATTGATTCTTTCTATTGCTTTTCTGTTCTCCAATTTATTTATTTCTGCTATAATATTTATTTCTGTGCTTTGCTTTGCTTTGTGGTTAGTTTGCTATTTTTTTTTCTAGCTCCTCCAGGTGATCAGTTAAGAACTTGACTTTTTCTCTTTCTTCTTCTTCTTCTTTTTTGTTTTGTTTTGTTTTGTTTTGTTTATTTGCTGGCTTGTGTGTTTGTTTTTTGTGGCATGGGCAGGCATTGGGTATCAAACCCAGGTCTTGGGTGTGGCAGGCAAGAACTCTGTGTTCTTGTCCCTTTCTTCTTTTTTAATATAGGCATTTAGGGCGATAAATATCTCTCTCAGTACTGCCTTTGCTGCATCACATGAGTTTTTTTTGTTTGGTTTTTGTTTTTGTTCTTTTTAAGAGTAAGCAGGCAGAAAATTTATTAAAAATACATGTAGGAGGACATGTGGTCACTCTTGCAAAGACAGAGGTGAGGGAAATAAGAGGCTATAGGCAATGTGTGGTCATTTGCTTTTATTTTATTTATTCCCTACACTACCTTCTCTTCTGGGTGATACCTGGTGGTAGATATTGCATTTAGATGGGTTGGTTGGCTTCACCATTCTCCATAGATGACTAACACAGGTGGAGGTCATTTGGCTTCACCTTGCTCCTTGGATGACTCAGGTATGGATCATCTGGCTCCAGATGTGTGGATAGGGACTTTCTCGACCTTGATTACCTGCCCTTGATCAAGGGCTTCTCTCTCCTCTCAGGTCCCTGTTCTGGTCTGCTTTGACATCTGCCTCAGAGAGTTCTTACCTTTAAATCTTAAGGAGCATTGTTGAGGATCTGTCTTTTCAGGCGTTGTAGACCCTGCCTGAAGGGACATAGAACTTTCTGGCTATGTTATTTTAGCTGAGAGATGAGTTCAGAGTAGCAGTTGGCATGGCTGAAGCTTCTCACATCAGCATTAGTTTTGTGTGAAAGTCTGGAAGAAATAAACATGGTGTGAAGTTCAAACATGCACATACTAAGTAACAGCAAAGGGAGGATAGAAGTGAGTAGGCCTCAGTCTGTCATTAGTGTAAAGAGACTGGGGAAGAGGGAAAGGAAGGAGTGAAATTTAGATAGGTGGCTCATTCCTGCTTAACTAGGGAATAAGAGAGCACATGTGCTAAGTTAAAGGGTGTGGGAATGAGGCTTAGAAGGTGCTTGATTAATTGGGCTTCAGCTTTGGCTGCCATGTCGGTGCAGCTATTTGCCCAAGACATGTTAGTATTATTTTTCTGATGGCCCAGGCAATGAATTACTATTTTTTTGTTGGAAAGAGCCTGGTATTTATGAAATTGAATATTTCTTGGCTTTGTTTAATTAGGATAAAGGCTCACTCTTTCTACACTGCTGTGTGAGCATGCAGGACTAGAAAGGCACAGCCTTTTTCCTTTTTTCTAGCTCTAGAATTCAGTGGAAGGCAGATAGTTTAGCTCTTTGAGCTAAAGTTCCTGGGGACAGGGTTTTGGCATATTGAACTGGGGGCTCTCATTGCTTAAGAGAATAGAAGGAATTCCCAAGGTGTGGAAATTTTATGTTGCTATTTTTTTAATTTAAGGGACTTGAAAAATATTATTTGCATTCTTTTATTTTTCAAATTTTCTGCCTTTTTAAAAAATCTCACACAGAAGTTAAAGTTTCGGAATATATAAATCATTTTTATTTTAGTCCTAACAGATTAGCATCTTTTTCATGTTTCTATGTGGAGTAATGTGACTTTCAGAGTTGGAGAACTTTAATGCTGAGTCTCTGGTATTACACAGATACTTGATGTTCTAGAGAACTACTAGGTTATACAAAGAACAACATATCTCAGAATTTAGAAATAACAGTCAACGCTTAAGTAATTACTGTAAGAGCTTACACTTTAGCTTTAAATCCATTATAAACATTTTGAATGAATTTCTTTTAGAATTAAAAACATTTGACAATTGTTTTATATTGAGGACATAAATATAAATTATAATAGAAGTTTTGACCTGTTTTATTTTTCCACATTTACAAGGGTTATGTTAATTAACTGGTAGAACATAACATGTATATTTGCCTTGTTTCTCCTTTAATGTTCTTTTTGTTGAATATGAAGTTCTGATTTAAAGCTCCACCTGTACTATACGAAGAAGTCTTAGAGTAAAATAGTGTAACTGATATTATACAGTTTAATATTAGGATATAACATGGATAGTAAGAACATTGTTAAGATTTTAGGACTTTTGAATAATTTTTAAATTTATGAATAATATTTTATTCATGCAAATCTAGTTAACAGAAGGATAGAAAATTTATTTTAATTATTATAACATTTGATAAACACTTTTTATGTAACAGGTTAAACTATTCTAGCACCTCACTCTTACAAAGTGAGATAACAAATCCTTTGTAAATTTCTTTTAAGAGTGGTAAAACATTTTTTTAAATAAAGGATGATAAAGTCAACATAAGCATTAACAAGGATAATATTTTGATATGATATAAATTTTTCAACTTTTAGACAGACTACTCAAGTGGCTAAGAGAATTTTTTTATAACTTTTCATTAAGAGCAGTTTAACAGAGAACAACATTGATTACAGCAGACAGAATTTATTTCATAAACTTTCTATAACTTTTTGTAGTCAGCAGTGAGTACAAACAAAACTTACTTTCTTAAATTTTCCACATCCATTCAGAACTTATAGTCAGTAATGACTTCAAAATTCACTTTTCAAAACTTTCTGCAACTTTCTATATCCATTCAGGAATTGTAGTTAGCAATGAAAACAAAATTCACTTTCTTAAATCTTTCTCAGAATTTCCATATCCATTCAGTTAGCAATGATTACAAAAAACAAAAGTCTATTAGTAATGTGCTAGCTTATAAAGTTAATATATTGCAGGACTGTACTTTGAGGTAGTGGAGACTAGTAGATTCTGCTGCTAAGGTATTTTTAAAGATGTAGAGATTATTTTGAAACCCTTGGGATGTTACTGTCTAAATGAATAGTGTGGAAATATTATTTTTAAGTCCCTGTCATTTAACAGTGAATAGGTGTTAAGAAGGATACAAAAATGAATTTTTAAGTTTTAGGACTGAAAACTTGTATGCAGGCAGAGGATTATCATGGGTTAGACTTGGGATGTTTTTATCCTATACAGACATGTTTATTTGCTTAAGGATCTTTTCTGGGATGCTAAGAGGTTTCAACCTAGTAGGGGCCTTAGTGTAAACAAGAGGTAAACACTAGCTGGATTTACTAGACTCAAACTTTACTAGTGAAAAAAAATCTTTTCAGAAGGGATTAGTCATTTTTGTACAACTAAAAACTGACTATTTAAAAGTATGCTGCCAATTTGACAAAGGAAGAGTGGGTAAAAATCTTGGGTTTAGGCTTTCTATTTATCCCTGCTATAGCACAGGTTTATGGGGATAATGGGCATGGTCAAAACTGAATAACTGCCTCCATTGTTAATTTAAAAATTAATTGTCATACCTGCTTTGTTGAAGATCACCCAGGGCTTACTGAAATTAAGGTTCTATACTGACATCTAGGAAGCCACCAGGGGCCCCAGGCCTCCTCAGTCTTGCTTAGGAGAAGTCACTAAGGCTTTCAGGTGAACCTGACTCACCTTCAGGGCTCAATGCACTCCCAGGCCCAGTGTTCAGCTTTCCCACCCTAGAACAAGGCCCCTGGGCTCTCAGCATTTCAGGGGACACTTGTACTTCCAGTGCCCTTCTTTCTACAGTTATAGTAGGATCCAGCTGGCGTCTGCCCTTTGTGGACCCAAGATGGCTGTTTTCCATTCATGGCAAGCACCATGAACCAAACTCTGTTCCTATCTCTCTTTATCTTTTCCTCCTCTTCGCCCAGTCCTGGTTATCAAAAACAGAAAAAGTAGCATTCATGAGATAATTCATAGGTGTTTGTGGCCCAGGGACCAGTTTCTGGTGTTTTGTCTTTATATTGGGAGCTGACTGCCTAATAAAATAGGGTTTAAGCATCATTTGCTCTTCTGGGGAGTTAGAGAATACTTGGTATTTTTTTATAGCTTCTATCAGCCTTCCCTGAAATAGAGCAGAAATAGAGCAGGGTTTTCTGTATCCTCTTGGGTTATGCTCTATAACATAATTTACAGGTTTGGTGGTACATTTTTCACTCCTTCTATTAAACAAGTTATCATGTGGTCTCTGGCTTTTAGTTCTGCCTGATACCTCTGATAGTTCCAATTTGGGGTAACATTTGGAACCATTACTTCCCCAACTGCATATAAGGCAGGCTACCAGCCCACAAATTTGTCTGCATGACCCTGTGCTTCAGTCCAATTCAATGCTTTTCCTCAGGAGTGCAACAAGAGGAAATAATGACTTGCACATCCCCCCCCCCAGGTAAATTCACAGGTTAATAGCAGGTTTTCAAATTCTTCCTTAAGTTTTGAGGGTTCCTTTTGGTTATAACATAATTTGCAAAATATCTTCATGGATTTATCCTGATATAGGGTCATAAAATCTGTATGTAAGGAATTTATTGCTTTCCCTCCTTTTTATAGAAGAAATTTAACTGTAGGATAGGGTTAAAATTGACTGTTCCATTTGTGGGCCAATACTGGCCACTCTCTGGGTGGTATTGTGACCAGGTAGTATTGCAGTAGAAAATAACCTTTTTCTTTTTTAGCTCTGTTGTGAGAAGATTATTGAAACTTTGTAGTAGGCAGCCTAATGGTCTGTCAGTTGGAATACTGGAAGCACCACCCATTTCAGCTCTCACAGGCTTAGTTCACTTCAACCTGGGTAACTGAAACTTTCACTTATCCTGCAAACCTCACTTCTGGCTTTCCAGGGGAGAAAGATGACTCCCCTTATATGTGGTTAATCACTTTTCTTTTGCTACTTTCAGGACTTTCTCCTTCTCGTCAGCATTTGACAGTCTGAACACTATGTATCTTTGAATGGGTCTATTTGTATATTTTCTATTCAGAGTTCATTTGGTTTCTTTGATTTGCAAATTCATGTCTTTTATAGTGTTGGGAAGTTTGTCCCAATTATCTCAAATAATCTTCCTAGGCCTTACTTTTCTCTTCTCCTTCTGGTACAACAGTGATTCTTGTGTTTGTGTACCACATGTTGTCCATCATTTACCTGAGATCTGATTAAAACTCTTCCATTTTTTCACCATCTGTTCTTTTGTGTGTTCAAATTAAGTTACCTTGTCTTCTAGTTCACTTATTCTCTCTTCTGCCTCTTCAAATCTGCTGTTATGTATCTCTAGTTATGTTAGTTTGCAAGCTGCCAAGATGCAATACACCAGAACTGGAATGGCTTTTATAAAGGGAACTTAATAAGTTAAAAATTTACAGTTCTAAGGAAATGAAAGTGTCCAAATGAAGGTACCAACAAGAAGTTAACTGCACTCAAGGAAGGCCAATGGATTCATAACCTCTGTCAGCTGAGTAGTCACATGGCTGGCATCTGCTGGCTCCTCATTCCTGGGATTCATGCTTTCAGCCTCTGTTCCTTTGAGGATTCCTCACTTTGCTCCTCTGGGGCTGGCTTTTGTTTCTTAGCTTCCATTCTGGCTTGCTTAACATCTCATAGTGATGTCTTTTGGACTCCAAATATCTGTTTCTTTGTTCTCCAAATGTCAGCATCTGTGTCAGCTCTGCTCTGAAGTTTCTGTTGGCTGCATGGCTTCTGTCATTCCTATAAGCTCTACTCTGAAGTTTCTGTTGACTGTGTCATTTCTGAGGTTTCTCCCAAATGTTTCCTCTTTAAGGGATTCCAGTAAACTAATCAAGACCCACCCATCTAATCAAAAGTTAATACCCACAACTGGACATGTCACATCTACATGGAGATAATCTAATCAAAGATTCCAGTCTACAGTATGATTAAAAGAAATGGTTACATTTAGAAGATTGGATCAGAATTAAAGCATGGCTTTTCTGGGTTACATAATACATTCAAACGAGCAACCTAGTATATTTTTTATTTGATCTACAGTATCTTTCATTTCCATAATCTCTGCTATTTTTCTATTATTTTTTTTCCAATTCTTCTTTTGCTCCTCTAGTGACTTTTGATAATTTTATGCTTTTAGCCAACCTATGAAAGTTATTTAGGAGATTTTAATGATCATCTTTGACTAGTTGTTCCAAATTCTGTGTCTTCTCTGGCTTTTTAATTTGGTCATTTGTCTTGGACATATCTTCTTGCATCTTCATATGCTTAGTGATTTTTGTTGATTTCTAGGCATTTGATAATCTTGCTAAGTTTAGTTTGAAAGTTGGTTTCCCTAGCTCATCTAAGATTTTGTATTTCTTGGGTTTGTGCTGTAGTTCTTTTGCACTTGGTTTATCAGTAATTCCTTGCCAAACCAAGGCCGAGACCTCATGGAGGACATGCAACTCTAACTGAAGAGCTATTAAAAGCTAGGGAGAAAGGCAGTTTCCCAGAGTGCACTTTCCCTGTCTTCCTAGCAGATGGTATTCCCTCGGACCTGCCTCTCCCTGACTGCAGCAGCTGGCTGGCTAGAATTCAGACCAGATGAAAATCTAGTCAAGGCTGCAGGTATTTGTGTGCACTGAGATCCTCCAAACCCAGGGTGAGGGGATTGACACTGTGCACCTAGGTGGAGAGTGTGCTTGTATGCATGAAGGGTCTGGTGTTTCCTAGGCTCCCATGTGGAATAATCTTAGGCTCTGGGACTGGTCAATCAAACACTGAAACCATTGTCCTGGTCATTTTCTGTCCTTTTTCTAATTGTTCCATGGTGTAGGGATGAAATCATCCTATCTTATTCTGTCATCTTCCGATTTTGAAGCTAGGTGAAATCCAAAATCAGGTGCCTGCTGCAAGTGATTACTTCTCCACAAGGTCTGTAACATTTTGGTTCTGGTTACCAGAGATGTTTGGTGTTCCTCAGCTTGTGTCCAGCTGGATTGTAAAAGCAATACCTCTGTTCTTGTAGGCCTACAACCGTATCTGATATTCCCATGGTTTGAGATACTAGTTATAGCTCTTAATTTCATTTCCCCTTTAATTTCTAACATCTGAAGATTTTCTCTTCTTTTTCTCTTAGTGAAAAAATTTTAAAAAACTTTCACTGTATGTTATTAATTTTCTTTGTTGAAACAGAAAAGGTCCTATCATATTGGTCAGAAATTTGGAAGTATTTTTTAAGCAATCTTCTTCTGAAGACACATCTACTTTTTCGTTATTGTTGTTGATAGGTAAGTATGGAGTTATATCAAATATATCTTATAACTCTTGATTCCTTTAATTTGGGGGAAAATATGGTTGTTAAATGAGGTCAAAAACACAGTGAATAAACTTACTACAAAAGACACCAGGGAATGGGTATTTTTTTCTCCTAAAAGTTAATAAATAATTGTTTTTTCATAAATAAAAGGGGTTATAATAATATGCATACATATCCATTTGTCCTACTCTAAGTACTTTCTATCTTCTTTTTTAGGTATATATGCAATAGCATTCTCATTAATTTTTCTTATTCACCATTTCTATAAAATAATGGGACAAATTCATAAATAGGAGTTCAACACTTATTATATGATTAAATAATGCTTCTTTTTGTAAAGTCATTTATATCATTTTACTTTGGTTCAGGATTTGAAAAAATGTGTTTTCAGTGTATTCAGGTCTTTTGAAAATGTATAGATTTGAAAACAACTATTGGACTCAAAACAATTGCATGAAAGAATTATGAAATTATCCTTATATAAATAAAGGTTTTAAGTTTTGTCATCCAAATTATTTAACTATTTAATCTATAAAATTATATTCAGTTATTTTGAATATTTAAGTGTTAATTGTTTAAAATGCTATAAAAGTTATAAAATAGTTCTTTTTAAAAGAAATGATCTTCTGTTTCCATATAGAGTAAAATGAAAAATGGAAGAGAAAGAATCGTTGAACTATCTAACCTATCTATGATTGTATTAGTGCTGCTACTTAAGATAATGTTAACAATAAGAAGTGACATTTTCTACTGTTTATTATTTCTAGGATCTCATTATTTGCATATTTGTATAATAAAACAACTATGGTGGTTGGTCTTTTATAGTCTCCTTATACTGCAAAGTAAAGTAAAAACACAGAAAGGTTTTAACTTGTGTTGAACCTGTATGTCAAAGATGCCAGGCCTCTCTCTAGCTTTGAATCTCTACAGCACCTTATTTTTAGCAGTAATATTTATTTAGAGATTTATGGTTTGCAGATCACTTACAATAAATTGTCTGGCCATCACAATATTATTTTGAACAGATATGAGGTATAATTATTATCTTTTCATAGACAAGAACCTTTATTCCTACAGAAATAGTTCCAGAATAACACTTGGCCTATTAGCAGCAATATTGGACCTAAAGCCCTGTACGGACTAGTTTTTTGCCAGAATAACATATCCAAAGCATTTAAAAAATCTTATTAATCCATGGTTTCTATTCCTAGGCTCCAGAGTTGGGGGAAGATTTTTATTATAAATAACTGAAATCAAATATTTATTTTCAAATTTTCTTATACAGCTTTGGAGTTTAAAGGTTGAAGTGGCATATGGTAAAAGAACCTTAAAATAAAACTCCTTAGCATTGAGAAATTCATTTTTCAAATTATCTTTGAAGGTCTCAGATGTTGCTATTTCTCTCCTTTCATATAAATAACATGCCCATTTATTTCATACTTTTAAATTATTTTTGTTGATTGTTATTAACTCTATTGGGTTATAATTTCTATACAATACAGGTGACCAATTTTAAGTGTACAATTTGATCAGTTTTGCAAAATGAATACAGTTATGTAACCACCATGCTAAACATTATATAAAATACTTCCTGCCACAAAATTGTACCCTCCTGGCCCTTTGCAATCAAGACCCACATTGACCAATAACCTCTGGCCACCATTGGTCTGCTTTATGTCCCTATGGTTTTGACATTTTTAGAAGTTCATGTAAATGGAATCATAAGTACATATTCTACTATGTTTTTATTTCTTTGATTCAACATATGCTTTTGAGATATATCCGTGTTTTTGCATGTATCAGTAGTTCATTTATTTTTATTGCCTAGTAATTTTCCATTATATGAATGAATGAAAATTTGTTTACCCATTACAAATATTCATAGTTTCCCAAATTTTATATATAAGGATGCCTTAAACATACATTTACAGGTTTACAAATAAATAATGAGAAGACCTCTTTGCATATCTCTAGGGCCCTGTTTCTTCTTGGGGCAGTTTCCTTCTCTTTGGTACACTGTCCTACAAACCTTTAACTCTTCTGAACTTTCTGAACTCTTGACTTTGACTTCTCAATCCATATTTTTCATTTCTTTTAGTAAATATCTAGGATTGGGATTTCTGGGGTATATGCGAGGTGATTGCTTAACCTTAGTATAAATTCCAAACACTACTTTCCAAAGTGGATGTAATATTTTGAATTTTCACTGTATGAGAGTTACTGCCACTCAAAATCTTTGCCAACATCATTCATTGTCAGTCTTTTAAATTATGTCCTTTTTAGGTCTTTTATAGTCATATCATTCTGTATTTAATTTTTATTACTTTATTTGCTTGTTAGACAATAATATATCCTCTTTCCTGAACTATATTTTATATAGTTATTTATATATTTAGAACTTTTATTCTAAATAAAAGATATATATTTTAATGAAATCCATAATCTGATATATGTTTTATAAATATTATTAGAATAATATATATATTTTATAAATATTATTAGACTAAAATATATGAGAATAATATATATTATATATTTTATATATATAAATAAAATCCATAATCTGATATGTTTTATAAATATTTCTCGCAGTTGGTGACTTGCTTGTTTATTTTTACTTGTTTTGCGAAGAAAATATTTTTTCCAAATTCCAGTTTATCAATCAATGCATTTTGTGTGAGTGTTCTGGGATATTTGTATAGATTTTAAGAATATTAATTTTCCTCTGCAAATAATGTGGAGTATGTGGTTGCTATTGTTGCAGTTTTGTTCCTTTCGCTGCCTTTAAAATTTTCTTTATTTTTTATGAACTTTCAGCAACTGAATATGATGGGCATTGGAAATTTTGTTTTCTATTTTTCTTGTAATTGGAGTTCATTTAGTATCTATATTGCACAAGTTTAGTTATCATCACCTTCATTCATTTTTGGCCATTAAATCTTCAAGTATTTTTCTTTTTCCACTGTTTTTCACCTCTTTCTGGAATACCAGATATACATATTTTATATGTATATGTTCCAAAGACTGCTGATGTTCTGTTTATTGGGCTGTATTCTTTTTTCTTTCTCTGTGATTCATTTGGTAAGTTTCTTTTTATCTTCAAATATGATAACCTTTTTTTTTTTTGCACTGTTTAATCTGCTGTTATAGATATTATATTTTTACCACTGGATGTCTCATTTATCTTTTTTAGGCCTTTCATGTCTTTCTTTCTTTTATTTTTAATATGCTCATGGTTTTTTCTATCTTCTTAAACTTATGGAGCATATTTACAGTAAGTATTATAACATGGTAGCAGTAACATCTCTGTCACTTCTGGGTCTGTTTCTATTGACTGATATTTCTCCTGGCCATTGGTCACATTTTCTGTTGTATATCTGGTAATTTGGTTTTGGATGCTCAATAATATGTATTTTATACTTTGGGTGCAGGATTTTGTTGTGTTCCTCAAATAGCATTGCATTCTTTTTCCTAGAATGCAGCTGTTACTTGAAATCAGTTTGATACTTTTCCTAAGGTGGTTCCCAAATAACCTTTTGTTTATGGATAATTTATCCCATTATTAACACAGTTCCATCCTTAGATTCTTAGAATTTTACCTTATAACCTATGTATTACAAGGTGTACATTCTTGCTGAATACATGAACATTCCCCAGCACTGTTTGTGTTCCTAGAATTCCTTTCTAGTGGTCCTTTACCTACACTGTGGTTGTTTCCTTGCATATTTGCACAAATAAATAATAAGGAGACTTCTCTGCATATCTCTAGAGCCCTGTCTCTTCTTTAAGCAGTTCCCTTCTCTTTGATATCCTGTTCTACAAACCTTTAACTCTTTTGAACTCTCTTAACATTGATTTTGACTTCGCAATCCATAAAGACCTCCAAACCTTGTTTAAGTTCTCCTCTTTTCACTGTGCCTTAGAATTTCCCTCTCAGTAAGTAAACTCTTATAATTTTAGAATTTACCTTGTTTGTGTTCTTGATCTTAGGAATCATAGTTTTATATTACATTTTTCCAATTATAATGGAAGTTGTTTTTATACATTTTTATCAGGTTTTGTAATTGTTTAAGAAGGGAAACTCTGGCTGTGTCACTAAATCTTGACAGGAATCATCTAAAAAGATACTATGATTCTGGTTTTAAATTTGATTTATTTTTCCTTTTAAATTAACACCTCAATCAACTCTTATTTCATCCAAACATTCAAAACACTCACATTTTTCTATTGTCATATTTCTCTTTATGTCAACATTCTCACTGAAGACAGTTTTTCAAATGATTTTTCTCCCTGTGGTCAAAAGGACATAATTAAATTATACTTCTAAAATTATAATATACTATAATAATTATTGGAAGCTTCTTCTATAGTATCATTTGATGACTTTGATGTCTCACTTAAGTATTTTGTCTTTTGTTATGAATTTTACATGGGCTTTGAGGCTATCAATTATTTCTTGTCTTTCTAATTTTTTTTTCCACCCACCCAATTTTTCTCTTTGCATGGAGCAGTAATAGCATTCTATTCATTTCTCTTCATTAGGGCCATTTTATTTGTTTCTCCTAATTCCTTACCATATGAAAATTCAGTCAACCTAAAACTCTCAGCTCAATTTACATCCTCAAGGAAGGCATCACTTATCCCCAATTCTTGGATAGCTTCTTTTGTATATATTCTTTTCATATTATGTGACATTTTTCAGAGAAGTTACATAAGTTTATAATGATGTATTGTGTGGTTATTTGTTTAACATTTGGTTTCCAAATTAACCTGTAAATTCTGTAACAGTACAGTCTATGTTTAATTTGTTCCACCATTTCCTGATAACAATTAGGAAAATGACTAGCAGATAAGTTTCAATAAATATTTTTAAATATTCATAAACCAATCATATTGCTAGATGAGTATATGCCCATATAAATTGCTTTTCAAAACATGGTGGTCCAAACCTTCTGACAGAGCCTGAAATTGCCAGAGCTTCTACAGAGAATAGAAAATTACAACAAATTAATCTTTTAGCTTGTTGACAAGTAAGGTGGAAAGAGAGATGAGCTTGCTGTGGCCAGGATTTCCTTGATTGAACTTCCAGAGCTGTGTCTTATTGTCAGCAACTCATTGGTAACTGACTCCAAAATACAATTTCACATTAAAATATTTTGCAATGTCATCAATCTTTTTAATAGCAAAATATATAATGATAGTGCATATTTTTAGACTATGCAAGTCCTATTTCAGTTGTTTTTAAATTAGCTGTTATTTTCAAGAGTTAATTTACCTGTTAAAATAGTTCACTTTTCTGATGACATGTGTTTTGGGTTGAACTGTGTTCCCCAAAGCATGTGCTGAAGTCCTAAACTCCCAGTACTTATGAATGTGACTTTATATGGAAATAGAGTCTTTGCAGATGTAATGGAGTTAAGATGAGGTCATGGATTAATTGATTAGGGTAGGCCCATAACTCAATGACAGGTAAACTTATAAGAAGGCCATGTGAAGACAGAGGCACAGAGACATAAAAGGAGAATTCTATAAGGCAGACAGAGATCGGAATTTTCCAGCCACAAACCAAAGAATGTGAAGGATTGTCAGTAACCACACGAAGCTAAGAGAGAGACATAGACTGGATTCTCTTCCAAAGCTTTCAGAGTGAACATAGACCTGACGGCACCTTGATTTTTGGACTTCTAGCCTCCAGGAATATGAGCAAACAAATATCTGTTGTTTTAAGCTACCGAGTTTGTAGTAAATTGTTATAGCGGCCCCAGAAAAAAATACCATGTTTTAGAATATAATTTATTTATAAACATGTATTTTTTTTTTTAATTTACCTAGCATTGCCACAATGAAGAATCTC
The DNA here is from genome assembly GCA_004026745.1 of Myrmecophaga tridactyla. NCBI lineage: Eukaryota > Metazoa > Chordata > Mammalia > Pilosa > Myrmecophagidae > Myrmecophaga > Myrmecophaga tridactyla. Next base: position 16,585 of record PVIY010026691.1, on the reverse strand, counting down.
TGTATTTTAGTTAGGAATCTTGGAATGGTATATGGCTTCAGGCTAAGGTGATCCATGAGTTTAATCGCTTCAGTATTGTGCCTCTGTCTTCACATGACCTTCTTATAAGTTTACCTGTCATTGAGTTATGGGCCTACCCTAATCAATTAATCCATGACCTCATCTTAACTCCATTACATCTGCAAAGACTCTATTTCCATATAAAGTCACATTCATAAGTACTGGGAGTTTAGGACTTCAGCACATGCTTTGGGGAACACAGCTCTTTTATTTCCTTTATTTTTACTTTATTCTTAGGAATATTCTTCCATGAGTCATCAAAACAACTGCTGACAGGCTTAGGTTACTGAGACATCAGCCAAACAGAGCCTAGCTTTCTTAATGGTTCCAGGGTAGGTGCTCCCATTGTACAATCAAATATTCAGACCCTGTAGAGTGTGAGTAGATGTTCTTGTTTGCCAAGCCTGGGCCACGGTTTCATACATGGAACTAAGGATAAGTTCAGGCCCCACTGAACAATATGGAATAAATGGGAAAACAGTAAATTCAGTAAAGGAAAAGTATACTTTTGTTAACAGAAAAGATGCTGGACAAAAACTTCAAATATTCACTGAACATACTAACAAGTATTATTCATTAGTTTTTGTAGATTTCTTTCTATGTAGTAAAATATGAAATACATTAATTTCCACTGCATCCCATGTTATATTTGAATAGCTCCATCTACAGCACAGACAATTTTCACCGATCTTCCTATCATCTACCCAGAGGATAAAATAAGAGTTGTGCTGAATTACATGGAGGATTATTGATAACCTGGTCCTGGCCTACCTTTCTATCCTTATGCCCCTTACTCTCACAGATCTGTTCTTCTTAAATATATATATTTATATTTATATTTATATTTAAATATATATATATATATATTTGCTTTGCTTTACAGCACTGGGACAATGTTCTCCAGGAGCTTATATATGCTCTAAATCAGCATCCACTCTATGCTGCTATTTCTTCCATAGCCAGGATTCACAGGTCCAGGAATCAAAGGATGGAAACAGCTGGTTGATTATCTTGGGGAATGGTGCTATTCCCTTAGTGATCCCCTAGGAAGATGTTTGCTTCCTGTCCCTGAAACATTAGGCTCTCCTGGTCTACAGGTTTTAGTTCTAAAAGAAGGCAGGGAATTACCATACTGACTAGGGTGATTTGTGCTGATTATCAAGAATAAATGGGACTGCAACTACACAATGGAAGTAAGTAAGAGTTTGCCTTGAATACAGGGGATCCCTTAAGGTATCTCAGTACTCCTGTGCTCTATGCTTAAAGTCAACAGAAAACTGCAACAACCCAATCCAGCCAGGACAACTAATGGCCCAGACCCAATCAAGCAAGGAATCAAGACCAGGTGAGGTGCTTGCTGAAGGTAAAGGGGATATGAAATGGGTAGTGGAAGAAAGTCGTTATAAATACAGTTATATCCACAAGACCACTTGCAGAAATGAAGAATGCCATGATTATTTATTTATTTATTTATTTATTCATTTATTTAGGTGCATGGATCAGGAATCAAACCCAGGTCGTCCATGGCAGGTGAACATTCTACCACTGAACCACCTGTGCACCCCTACTATACTGGTTTTTTAGTATTTCTTCCTAGTTTTGTTATGAACATGTTTGTATATATACATAAAGCAAAATCTTCATTTTCTTCCCTATCTTATTCCCTTATCATATAACATAAATTATATTAACACTATGTCATAGTATTTAAGTTACAAGGTTACCAAATTTAAGAGCGAATATTATCCAAGGACTTGCATCCTTTTCTAGGGGAGGAGATAGTGCCTTTCCTATTGTATGCAGGACAGTTGAATTATATTAGAAGAATGCCTAACTGCTATTGTTTTTAGATTAAGTATGTTTTTTTTTTTATGTTTTCAAAAAGAGTTACTGATACAGAAAGTGACACGGTAAAAGGAAAAGCTGGATAGCAAACCACACATGCAGCAGGACACGGATTTTTTAGCAGCACCCCCCCCCCACACACACACACACACATAGGCATTCTCATCTTAGCCTACAGTCAAGTGCCTTATTCATCTCCAGGGCCCCAGAAACTCTTCACTCGCCTGAAGGCTTGTTGAAGACATGGGCCATCGCCGTCATAAAAATGGGCTTTAGGGGCAGGCCGCGGTGGCTCAGCAGGCACGGAGTTTAGGGGCAGGCCGCGGTGGCTCAGCAGGCACAGAGACCCGTGTTCAATTCCTGGTGCCTGCACGTGCAAAAGAAAAAGAAATAGAGTTCAGTAAATACATGATTGACATGATATGAATTATTACATTTATTATATTCATATTTTCATCTGAATTTATTTACAGTCCTTGTCTATGTCTGTATCATATGATATAAAATGAAGATGTGCTCGCCTGGCTTAAAAAAGTAATAAAGGCAAATTCGATCATTTTTATAGCTATTATGTAGTGGAGATGGTGATGAGAAGTAGGCAAGAATGGAAAAACCAGTCTGGAGAGCACTCAACACAAAAGGAATAATATAACTAAACATGGGAACCTGGAGGTGAGAACAAAGGTCTGAGACTTTTACAGAAAATGAGATATGGGATTAAAAGACATAGACAGAAGCCTTGCTGCTGGAAAAACTGCCTCTCTGTTGGGCAAAAGGACGTCGATAAACTCATAAAAGACTTTCTATTTGCGCTGTCCTCTGCTCAACTATCTCTGCCTACAATATCCCTGAGTAGCCAGTGAAAAAAGGCAAGTGGAATCGGGTAGCTAAGTATAGACTATTGGCACTTGAATGCAGAAGTTATCATCTTTGGTTCCAGACTGTCAAAATTATTGAACACCATGGGCCAGTATGCCCAACATGTCTCTGCCTTCATGTCTGTGGTGGGAGGTGGGCTATTGTGAAAGCTAATGGGCAGACCAAGCCTGGTTGAAAGGATGAGGGCTTGACTGCTGGAAAAGTCATGAGCACAACTACCAGCCATCTCCCTGTCCTCGCCCACCCCCTCCTCCTTTTCTTTTCTGTGCAGATGTTTCAATATGTTTTCATTCCATAGTGCCAGGGAATGTTAGGTCTACTGGAATGGCTTGACCATATCTTAAACTGGAAACCGAGAGTGGCAGTTGCAGCTGTTTTTCAAGGCTGGAACTCTCAGTGGCAGGCTACCACTACCTGCATGTTATAAATACCCCACCCTTGAGTGGCACCGATTGGTCTCACCTCTCCAACTAAAGTGGGGTGTGCAGAGCTGCCGTCCACTGCCCCTGACCCAAGAAGTTGGGCTCCCCGGGAGATCAGCCATGATGGGATAGCTTCCCCTGCTCTTTTGGACCCTTTGAGTTACGTAAGTAATAAAGCAGTCATATGCTGAAAGTTTCTAAAGTACCTGAGACTGTGTTCCCATGACACACCATATAGTAACTTGCTCCACAGGTATATTTTTTTGTATAAGACTTGATAATAAGGAAGCATAAATACCATACCACCTACCTAAAGAAGATGAATTAACATTGAAAATAAAAATAAAGTAACTTCTGGTCATCGATATTTTCAAAATATAAATCTGTGTTAATGCCTTAAAAAACAAGTCTTTAAACATGGAAATTGAGGGAATATATCCTGCATATAGCTACAATCACATTGTGTTTTCATAATTCTAGACAGTTTTCATTTAAATCAAGCAATTAACTCAAGTGAAATTCAAAAATACTTGACTTTTGTAAATTATATGCCACAATAATTCACATGTGCCCTTTGAAAAGTCAAGTTTATCCTGACTGCATTTTGGAAAAATGGTCAAATGTTTATAATTGAGAGGTTACGAAACTAAGAAAATGAGGAGCTGTCCAATAATTCATGCTATGATTTGCCTACATTCCAATTATTAGTTAAATTTAAACATTCTTCTTCATTTGGAGGTGCATTGAGATCATGGGATATAATAAACCCAAACAGTAGTATCAGATCATGAATTTTTAGTATCAAAGTGAGATAGTTTTTTCTAAAAAGCTTGAGAAAAATCACATGTAATTAAAGATATATAAATATATATAATTGCATAAAGAGACAAAGATCTATAAAATATTTATTTTACCCACTACATTGCATTAAAAAAAAACAATGTTAGGAGACAAATTGTGTTTATCTAAGTGTACTCTTGGTATGCTTGCTTTATGTTATTTCAGGAACTGATTTTATGATAGAATGATGGACACCAGATTACTATTATGTGTTCATAGTTATTTTACCTGTTTATATCACTTAACATAGTGTCCAGTATATTCTCAGAACATATTAAAATTTTAATTTTGAAATGATTCAGTATTTTTAATAATTTATACTTTATTAATATCACTATAATATCAACATATATTTTAAAAAATAGGAATATACACATATAATTGACCTAAATATTTATTCAATCCACTGAATATACTTGTTGCATATTTGCTTTAATTAGAATAATTTTCCAAACCCATTTCCACACCACTACACTCTCTTACTTCTCAGGGCTCAAAATGTTTGATCTAATCCAAAGAATTTATCAGAGATGAAAATACGCTATTGATAACAGTTGATTAAATGGTTACTGCCTAACTTGGACTAGAACTAACATATTTTGACTTCTTATTCCTTGCCCTGATGTTGTTGATATTTTTGAAGCTACAATTTTGTCTGGTAGACAATTAGAAGCATAGTATGTATTAAGCTTGAATACTACAATTGAGAACCCCAGTTTAGAGTGTGTCATCAGAGATAGAATCCATCTGTTTTGAGTGCAAGCACTGGAACACCTGGGAGTTCCTAAGTCATCACAGAACCCAACTAAAATGATATCAATGCAGTCATCCATTAATTTATTTAACAACTATCATTGACTATCTGCTATATGTTAGGTACTCTTCTAGGCTCTGCATATATATCTGTTAACAAAATTCCTGCTCTCATTGAGCTAGACAGGGTAAGACAGGCAATAAGCAAGTATTAGCGTATTGGATGGTGTTTTAGTTTGTAAGCTGCTGGAATGCAATATACCAGAAATGAAATGACTTTTAAAAAGGGAATTTTAGTTGCAAGTTTATAGTTCCAAGGCCATGAAAATGTCCATTTAAGGCACCAACAAGAGGCTGCTTTAACTCAGTGTGGGTGGGTCACATCTCCATGGAAATAAACAAAAAGATTCTACCCATTATTATTGAATGAGGATTAAAGGACATGGCTTTTCTGGGGTACGTAACAGCTTCAAACCGGCACAGATGGTAATAGTATAATAAAATGAAGTAAATCTGGAAAGTATAATAGGGAATACCAGGAAAATATACTTTTGATTTTAATGTAGGAGGTCAGGAACAGCAAAACTAAAGCATTGATATTTTAAAAAGACTTAAACGAGTTGAGAAAACAAGCCATATTTCCATCTGGGTAAAGCATATACTGAGAGAATATGAAGAACAAGAACAAATGCTTTGAGGTAAGAATAATCTTTTTTTTAAGAAACAAAATGAGCAGCCAAGCTGCAGTGGACTCTGCCAGGGGAAAAGAAGTAGGCCATGAGGCAGAGAGAAAACATGCACCCAGGCTCTTCAGGGTTTTTACGCCATTGGTTTTTTAAATGTGACTTTACTCTGAATGGTATAGGAAGGGATTTAAGCAGTTGATATGGTCTGACATGCATTTTCGTAGGATCATCTTATCTGCCATACTGAGAACAGATTTAAGAAAATAAGACCAAAAAGATAACAGTAAAAAAGCGATGCTATAGATGCTATAATCTTTCCTGCCCAACTGCACAGTGAGGAATAAAAGTGGGTCCTACAGGTAATCAGAGAAATGAGAGTGGGTGAATTGTGAGTTTGGTGTTCTTCTATAAAATACTGTCATCATACACTACTTTCTGGAAAAAAAAAGCATTAGCATATTTACAAATAATTCATCTGAAATTATAAAATGTCAAATTGGTTACTGACTGATTATGTTAACTTAAGAGAAGTTTAAATAATTTCATTATAAATGTACTTACACTCATCCTGTAATTGAAAAATAAAATGTCTTGTGCCATTAATTTATGTATCTATAGATACCACATGAACATATCACTTAACACTTTAGTCATTCAAACATATTTTAGTAATTACTCAGAATTAATTTCTATCTTCTTGGTTATGCAAGCAAGTAAAACACTTCATGTATAAACTCCTTAATTTAATTCTACGTTTAAACCTGGACTAAATGAGGAATATTAACTGAAAAACATAAAGCATTTTTATAAGAAATACAAATCATTTTTTGATAAAATGATATTCTGCAAAACTGAATATGCAGAGCATACCAAACTTCAACATGGATTTCACTAACCCCATCATGATTCCAAAATACAATTTAGGAATTTAATCTGCTTTGGGTGAAGAGGTGTTCCTTTATAACTGTGATAGCTAAAATAAGAAAAACACTCAAATCAAAGCAAATCATGCTTAATGCCTCTAACTAATAGAAGTCTACATCTGCATCCACAGCATAGAAGCAACACATTCCCTCCCATTATAAATTTATAGGTGTTACCATATTCGGGTAATGATTCTATCCTGGATTCTTGCATGCCAGGCTGAAATTCTCGTTAACTGGTATCTGTCTCAGGATGTTCAACATGTCCGAAACATTAGAGGAAGAGCACACTGAGGTTTAAGGTGTTCGCAGAGTCCTCATCACGGGGATTTTAACTTCATCTGGATTCCAGACAGCGGATGAACATCAGTTGAAGAGCGAGGGTTATCGAGGTTCTATCTTATGTCATCTCGGATCCAAGATCATGGCCAGACCAGTAGAAGACCCAGAGTTATCTCATCTTGGACCTCTGGCTAATCCAAGTAGACAATGGATCTGATAGTCTAATTTGCCACAAAGTATGATTTGAATTTAAATATGAGTGATCAACAAGCTTTGGTGATGAATTGAACAAGAAACGACAGGAGTGCAAAATGCCGAACACAATAACCTTACTTACATTTGTATAAATTAGTGGGGTTATGTAAGTAATTTATCTTCTAACTAAAAGGAACAGTTTTAACATGAAAGCTTTTATATATTGCATCATAGTAGTCTAGATCACCATATAGATTTTGCTCATCTGGTCTCTTTACTCTCATTTCAGATATCTATTAATAAATATGCTTCTATCTATTCTACCATGTGATTTTTTTCCTACCTTAACCAACTCTGTTCAACTTGAGAATCTATTTATTATTTAATTGAAAATAAAAAAACAGAAATTTGAGAGATAATATGCATTTACTTTGTTACAAAAGGCTAATCCTAGTTAGTTTTTAGAATAAAATTGTGTTGCAGTCAAAGTGAGCATTTATATTGATGTCAATTACAGAATCATTCCAGATAAAATTAATAAAGAAACAAGTATTCTGCCTCTGTTCATTTTAACCCTAGTTTGTCTTAAGAGAAAATGATAGCTATTTAAATGCTGTTAGGTCACATAGTACACTGCAAACAGAGGTCAATGGAGAGCAAGCAATGATTCACTTTTAGATCGAGGTTCTAACACTAGGGAATGTTCCAAGAAGCATTTAATTTTCAAATGAATTCCTTCCACTTGGAGCCAAAGGTCAGTAAGCTAGCATTAGTTAGAGTGGTCTCAGCTGCATCAAAGTTAAATAACAACCAAAAGTCACCCACAGCAGTCTCTCTAATCCAAGGATTTGTCCCTAAGGGCTGCAGGCCAAAGAAGAAAACAAATTTATTAAAGGTGCCTGCAATAAATGCTGTGATCAACAAGCATTTTGGATTGAGAGCTGAGAATAAGAAGCATTTTTTGTTCTTTTCATAGAAAAAAATCTATTGAAGCTACCTGTTGAAGTAAATGTATATATTTGGAATTAATCGATCTGTAGAACATTACCAATTACAGCAATGTTTAGAATCAACACTTCACAGTAATCAGAAGAAAGTTTATATCTTTTAAATGATCTATTGTCATGATGTAATAATCAACCTAAGGTATAAAATAAAATGCCTTTTAGTTGAAATTTTTAAAAAATGAAATTTTTTTTTCTGAGAAAACCTTTTCCATACTATTGAAAACATCAGTACTGCATGCCAGAGTTGATTCACTGAGAGAAATAAGTATTGATTTCCTTTCTCCATCCCTTACCAATGGCAGACAACTGCCTTGATTGCTCTGAATATTTTATTGTTTTATAATTGACAGAGTCTGTTAGCATTGAATTTTTATTGTTTCATTGTTCTTTCTTTTTTAAAAAGGCATTTGTTTTATTTAGGGAGAGGGGATATAGCCAAGACAAGAGAATGAGCCTGAGATTAAGGTACCCTCCTTATACCTCAGCTCCCTTGTCAAGTGTAATTTCTTTAAGTTTGGTCTTGGTCTTACTATCACTGACTGTGAGGATTTCTTGAAAACTAATGTGCTTTCCTATTTAATTGGTTTTATAATATCAGACTGAAAATTTACATCCATTTAGGCAACAATTGATTGGAACCAGGAACGCTCAAGGTATTTCATAGGAATAAATTTAAACATCCTAGCTACCATTCTTTAACTTGATTACTAACAATTATTTTGTCAGTTTCTGTGTAGGCAGGTGTTGTGACTAAACCTGACATTAACCGTCTTTGAACAAATAGGCCAGTGCAGTCCAATATATGCACGGGTGTTGACTTGATCTACTGCATTTTATTTTATCATTATCAATTGTATACAAATCTGAATTAATTCAGAATAAGTATATTGATCTAACTTGCCAGACTTCAATTCACATGGATGTCAAATGAATTAGTTCAGGAATCTAACTGCAAACTGCTCCAAGGAAATTACCCCAAAGCAGGAGACCATCAATATATTGCTTTAAAAGTATTTATAACCTTCTCCAGTTTTAATAATTTTTAAAGATAAACATAAATACCATTTCATAAAGAATACTTTTATTAATGTTACTGTTATTTATCTAACTTTTCTCTAAACAAAATTACTTGAAGGCTATTCCCCAAATACCCCTGGTAAAAATGTGCTTGCAATGTCTTTCTTCTGATGCTTTAAGAGTTAGTAAGGCTTGGATGGTTTCTTAGGATTTTTTCTGAATTCCACTTTAGAAAAAAATAATGCAATGCCCAAATTTATTATAATTTGCATGAAAAATGTAATAAAATTTTAAAAATAGGTTTTAAACTTTTAAGCTTTTACTGAACTTGTATAAATTTAATTTATCAATTTTCTGAATATGTAGGTGTTTTAGTTTCCTTGCCTGCTCTAGAGCAGTATGCAATGAACTGGCTTAAACAATGGGAATTTAATGGATCAGGGTTTAGAGGCTAAGAGACAGTGCAAATCAAGACGTCCCAAGATAATGCTCTCTCCTAGAAGACTGTGGTGTTCCCAGGCTGGCTGGCTGCCTGGGGTTTGTAGATACTGGCTCCTCTGTCACATGGCAGTGAGCATAGTGGCATCTCCTGGTCTCTCCCTTCTCCTCCAGAGTCCTTTGATATTCAGCTTCTGGCTGCTCCCTCTGTGACTTTCTCTCTGAGTTTCACTCTGTTTGAAAAGGACTCCAGTAAACTAATAAAGACCCATCCTGAGCCACACACTCCTTAACTAAAGTAACCTAATCAAAAGTGCCTACCTAAATGGGCTAAGACCCACAAGAATGGATTAAGTTTAAGAACATGTTTTTCTGGGGTACGTTCAGCTCCAAACCATCACAGCTGGCAATATACAAATAAACTAGGTTAAGGCCCAAATACATTACTCTGTAGCTTTAAAGTAGTCTCAGAGTTAGAAAATGTGCTTAGAGATAATTCTGATTGAACCCAATAATGATGGTCATAGGAAATTAGATAGGAATGTTCGGAAGAGTAGAAAACCTTAATAATTTTATGCATCAATTGAATTCTGTAAAAATTGAAACGATGGAGGGAAAAAAGATGACGACTGATTCTACAACATATTTTTTTCCTGGATAAACACATATGCATGTATGAGCAAACAGAACCTTTTCAAGGAGATTAAAATTGCAAAATAATTATTGTGTTAATCCAGACTGAGAACATTTGCTTATGAATATTTTCACAATTATCATGCATTTTCAATAAAAATGTTACCAAATACATAACTTGGAAAACTTCTAAGTGAGAATTAATTTAATTTTCTAAATATTATACAAAATTGAAAAAAAAACTTGTCTACGAACCATGCAAAAATGTCTTATTTCTTCCTTATCATAAACATATGTCTACTGTGTATTCATCCACAAGGCAAATAAAGTGACCAAAAACGCTCCTAATTACTTATTAATTTTGACACTTTCTCTTTATAGAGTTATTAGCCAAACTAATATTAATGATTAGTTGTTCTGGTCTAGAGACTTTCAAATGTTCTTACAAAACATATACTCTGAATAAGATTTACAAGAATCTATGTAAAGAGCCAAATAACCAAAGGCAAAACACTTTTTTTAAAAGAGATATAAATAAAATATAATATGTATACACATAGAACATGTATATATACACATATATAAATATAAATACACATATACACATGTATCCATTAAATACTATATATATATATAAATTCTTAACATATCTAGTATAATTTAAATTTTCTAAATAACTACTCTTCATGATATACTTATAACCCAAGTCCTATAACTTCTTTTAACTGCTATCCAAGTTTGTTCTTTCATCATGCATGGGGTCATAGAAATTCCAAATTTACCCATTCATACGTATCTGGTGATTAGAAAGTAATTAAATTTCTAAGTGTAATGTAAATAAATATTAATAGTTTAATATTTATAGGTCCAAATTTAGAGATGTAAAGATTTTTTTCCACAGCATCTTTAAACTATAAAATAGTAATTAGGGCGGCTGCCGTGGCTCAGCAGGCAGAGCTCCGACCTGCCATGCTGGAGGTCTGGAGTTCGATCCCTGGTGCCTCCTGCCCATATGCAAATTAAAAAAAAAAAAAGTAATTAAAATGTTAAACCTATAAAATTAAACCTATAAAATAATAACTAAACTGATAAAATACATGCATCTTTCGCTTGGATTTACCGTTGTAAAGGGTCCAAGTTTTTGAATTAGTGTTAAATATACATTATTATATTTTAAATGTTATTCTAATCACTGTGCTATTTAGAGTTAAGGGAACTTTCAATTTTAAAAAGGAGTTCATGCACTTAAATGTATTTAATGTATTAGAGCATATTTTATTTTATCCTTGCATTTTACTTATGTTTTCATGAATATTTTAGATTTATTATTTAAGTTTCCTCTAAAGCATATTCCCCAAAAATGTTAATATAAGAAAGTGGTCTAGATTACAATGGGTAAACAATTTTTAAATAACACATGAGCAAGCAAACTAAAACACCAGATGAAAGCACTTGGAAGAAAGAAATTGGCAGAATTTTCTAATGTCATAATTTAGAAAATAAATGTATCTATGGAAAAATAATTGCTGTCCCTAAAATAAAATGTTCACTTTATGTAATGATCATAACTCAACATCAAATTAAATAACAATCCAAGGAAGAAGTTTCTATGATGTTTTATAAAATCTAATTGTTTTTCAGCAAGTTATATAAGCATTGGCTAATTTTCTCCTGCCAGGTCATAAACACATGCAATTCTATTGATAACACTTTAACTTTAACCTTTGTCTGAATTAGATTGCTGCTTTTTAAATTTTCTTCATATTTGTCTATTTTCTTTTTTTATATTATTGTAAATGAACATACTGAAAAAAAATAAGCAATAGTTTATGCTATAATAGGCAAATCGAACAGAGTGAGTTCTATAAAAGTGGAAGCAAATAGAATTTTTTTCCCTCTGAAGGAAATAGCTTGAGTGTGGGCAACACAGGAAAAGGATACTTATTAGATCTGAAATGGGCTATAAGTAGGAAGCTTTGAAGACAATAATGGGAAGATTTGATTTAATTTGTGAAAAGATTTGTTGTCACTAAAGACTTTGGAAATGGAAAAGTGATTCATTTAATATTACATTGTAAGAGAAGCCCTCAGTTTTCCCCTAGGAAGAATATATTACATATAGACTAGGAAGGCTAATGCAAAGTAAGTTTAGTAATATAATACTAGAATGATACCTGCGGCTATTGGAATTGAGAGGAAAAATGGGATTACTGAAATACTGCCTACAACTACTAAACCTTTTCTTCACCTACTCCTTTAATTTTGAACATGAAATCTTAGCATTTTCATAATAGAACTCATACCCTTACCAATTGATTTGTCCCTCTTCTTAGTCAATTAAACTACCACCAGATCTTCAAACATCTTATAAAATTATATTTTGAATTAAAGGAAAAAGAAAGGAAATAAACATGACATCTAAAATATTAGATGTTATGTTCTAAATAGGTGCAGCTGGGTCATATTGCAGCAGCCAGAGAAACAGAATAAATAAGGAGAAACGTGACTATAGAAGACATTAAAACTAGTAGCCAAAAAACAACCACCACAACAACAACAAGAAAAACTAGGAGCCAAATGAGCTCTCAGAGAAGTCTGGGCCTTCATGAATTTCAATTATAAAATTTATAAACAGAACAAAATTTAGAAATGGAAGTAGTAGTGATAAGAGTAGTAAAAGAAGTAGCAGTAAACACATATCGAGCCCTTATAAGTACAAAACTATCTTCTTAGGAATTGTATAAGTACGCCACAATCCTTATATAGATTCAGTAGCATTGTTACTGTTTTTATGGTGATTCTGAAGATGAGAAAATCAAAGTAAATAGTAAACAATTTGCCAAAGCTAGTAAAATTAGCTAATTGCAGAGCCAGAAATCAACATATAGAAAGAGCATTTAAATTAGAGACAGAGGGTCGTGACATACAATCAGTAATGGTAAGAATGTTTTCATTTTGGAGCAAAATTTGAGATTAAGGAAAGAATGAACAATAAAGGAAACGAGTTTCTTATTAATAAATCCAAGAGAACACTTGATTTAGCTAAGATAGTTGCACTGAGAATTTTGGACAAATAGTTTCCATGCAACAGTAAAGAACACTATAAAATGAAAGAAATCACTGATGGGGCATAGAATATTAATGTGTAAGCAGTGCACAGTGGGAGTTCAGGCAAAAAATAATAATTTTAAGATTTGAAGTATATTTTTTCCTACCAAAAATATTTAAAGCAAAATATTTTTAAAAAGATAACTGATTTCACAAATTCTTTTGGTCTGTGGAGGCTTGTTATTTACTATTTTTTTAACATGGGATGATCATCCCTGAGAAGAGAAAAACATATGATGTGAACCCTGTGATTGTCTCCAGCTACTATCTGGAGAAACTTCCCAGGCCAACCGTTCAGTGAGAAGAATCCAAGAGGGCCTCCCTAAATTGAGAAGATACAGACCAGAGTTCAGGAAGGCAAAAAAATAGGTAGAAATCATGGGGCAGAGTACTGGACGGAAAGATGTTCAGGGAGAAAGAGAGATCCAGAGATAGGAAAGGGTTCTCGTTAATCTTTGCCTGAGAAGTGCAATGTGAGGAAACTACTGCAAACCAGGCGGAAGGAAAAGAACTACTAGAAAAAACTCAGCCAGAATAATCTCTGGAGCTCTCATAGAACCACCAGTCAGAATAACCATCCTCACAAGAATAAACTGAGCTGTTTCCTCAGGGTAAAGTGTTTGTAGAGGGTCTAATTAGTCCTAGATTAAGAACAATCCTGGATTTACTAAACAAATCAAACAGATATCAAATTACATAACTGCATCCCAAACAAAAGCCCAAAGAAAATGAGAAAATACGAAAAAAGAAAGAACCCTTGGTGAGAAAAGAAATGCAAAGGGCTGCATCATGACTATTTGAAAAAGGACAATAATTTTGGACAACATATGCAACCTGATTCTAATAACTATTATAAACTAATAATTAAGTAATTAAGAGTGTGATCTTAGTGTGAAGGCAGATTCATAGAACAAAAGGACAGACTAATAGAGCCCATAGGTGAAGTCACAAAAATATGACCGGTTGATTTTCAGCACACTCACCAAAGTATTTCAATGGGGAAAAGGTATTCTTGACAATACATGGAGATGTGTTTGTGATAAAATTAACCTTGGCCATTACCTCACACCACATACAAAAATTAAATTGAAACGTATAATAGATGGAAATATAACAGCTAAAACTATAAAACTTCTATAGAAAACAAATGAAAAAATCTTAGTGAACTTGGTTTAGGAAAAGATTGAATAGTACACAGAGATGATAAACTGGATTTTTTTTTTTTTTTTTTTTTTTTACATGGGCAGGTACCAGGAATCAAATGCAGGTCTCAGAAATGGCAGGTGAGAACTCTGCCTACTAAGGCACCATGTCTCACCCAAACTGGATTTTATTAACTGTTTTTATATGCTTTTAAATCTCTCATAATGCCCAGTTTCACTCTAGGAGGATAGTTATTCAACAATATATAATTTGTAAATTTAGGTCAATATCTAAGCAATGAAAATCTAGCAGATCTTACTTTCTATAGACTGACTTGTATTCACAGTGGTTAACTAGCACAATACCTAGGTGAAGCCTCACTAACGTTGAGCAGGTGGAGTGAAATCACTACTCACGTAAAAAAAAAAAAATCAGTTAACTGATTGAGGAAGATAAGCATGGGGGCAATTCAATAAAACTTAGAGAAGAAGAAGCAAATTTTAATGAATATTTTGCAAACTCCCAAGATGATGTAGTTATGACACAAAATGATGAAAATACATGAAAACATTTTTGCAAGAGCAGAGCCCTTAGAACAACCATAAATCCTGGCTACCTGGCTCTCTGTGTATGCAGCCCTTTGCATTTCTTTTCTCACCAAGGGTTCTTTCTTTTTTCGTATTTTCTCATTTTCTTTGGGCTTTTGTTTGGGATGCAGTTATGTAATTTGATATCTGTTTGATTTGTTTAGTAAATCCAGGATTGTTCTTAATCTAGGACTAATTAGACCCTCTACAAACACGCTCTTCTTGTCCTTTATAGAGAAATTTCTCACCTTTCCATTCTAGTCTATGAATTATCTTATTTCCTTTTTATGTATTTTGCTTAAGTTAGCTGAAGTTATTACTGATTGTTGTAACAAGGACAATAGCAGGTATGAGAAAATGGATATTAGGCAAAGCCACAGATACCCACTAGAGCTAGTCAGTATGAAGACAGAGTTCTAGTCCAAGTTTGATGAAAAGTCTTTTTCTTGACAAGGTAACTACTAGCTACTTTGTTTTCCAATTGAGAAATAAAGATACAGAACTATTCTCCACAATTAAGATTTGACATCAAATATATGTAAATTGTCTTGACAGTAGAAATTTTAGTGTCTGCAGTAAATGTGATACCAGTTTTCAGTATATACTTTTGAGAAGATAACTAATAGGATGGGAAATCACTGAGAAAATGAAACTTTTTAAAATGCATTTATACTCTTGATCAGAACACTAACCTTAGGATGTTTTAGGAAAGAATTCTGATAATCTTAAGCAGTGAATACAATATTTTATTTGAAAAAGTGAGCCATCAAGATGTCACTGAAATGGAATAATGCTTAGAATTGTAATTTAATCACCATGTTTTCAATGTTATTCTATATCCATACCTCTTCCCTAAAAATCTCCATAAGACTCATAAATAGAAACACACCTTGACCTTACATTGTCAGTACACCTCATGAATAGAGGTTACCAGATAAATTCATTTAAAAATTCTATGCTGGGTAAGGCCACAGTTGCTCAGTGGCAGAGTCCTCACCTGCCATACTGGAGACCCAGGTTCGATTCCTGGTGCCTGCCCATGCAAAAAAAAAAAAAAAAAAAATGATTCTAGGCTGATATTCTTCTTTGAATAACATTCCATCCATAATTTCTGCAATCTACTTTAGGTTGATTTTTACAGTACTATACACAAGTTTGGAATTAATTATCTTTTAATTAATAAATTAAAAGAATACAGTGGCTCAGCAGGCAGACTTCTCGCCTGCCATGCTGGAGACCCAGATTCAATTCCCAGTGCCTGTCCATGTGTGCTGATTTGAAAGGATGTATATCCCCTGGAAAAGCCACGTTTTAATCTAAATCCCATTTCCTAAAGGCAGAGTAATCCCTATTCAATATTGTATGTTTGAAACTGTAATCAGATCATCTCCCTGGAGATGTGATTTAATCAAGAGTGATTGTTAAACTGGATTAGGTAATGACATGTCTCCACCCATTTGGGTGGGTCTTGAGAAGTTTCTGGAGTCCTATAAAAGAGGAACATTTGGAGAATGAAAGAGATTCAGAGAGAGCCAGAGAAGAACAACATAGCCATGAGAAGCAGAGCACTAGCCAGAGACCTTTGGAGATGAAGAAGGAAAACGCCTCCTGGGGAGCTTCATGAAACAGGAAGCCAGGAAAGAAAGCTAGCAGATGATGCTGTGCTCACCATGTGCCCTTTCAGCCAAGAGAGAAACTGTGACTGTGTTTGCCATGTGCCTTCTCACTTGAGAGAGAAACCCTGAACTTCATCGGCCTTCTTGAACC
>PVIY010026690.1:0-35065 GCA_004026745.1 Myrmecophaga tridactyla | reverse complement strand
AGAAAACAGTAGGAGGGGCTTGATTTTAAAAACGGGGGTGCGGGTGGGGAGGGGGATTGGCAGTGCAGTGCCACTCGTGTTTGAAATGCAGTTAAAATAAAATGCTTTAAAAAAATTGCTCTGAGTGTATTTTACCTGTGTGAACAAAATGTGGTAAAACAGTGGATATGACTTGTGAAATATGTCAGTGTTTGCATGTAAATTTTTTCTAGCAGCTTAAGCTGGTGGCCCAGAGGCTCAAAGGTAAGGTTCTGTTGCTCAGCTCTGAATACAAAAAAAATGTTCCAAAAGACTTGTAACTTAAGTTGGAATAACCATATTCTGACCAGAAGGGTACCTCCTTCCCCACCCTCTCTCTCAGTGTCCCCTCCCCTCTCCAGCAACCCCTGCCTCACCCCAAAACAAAACCCTTTTCCCCATCTCCATTCCCCACCCCCACCCCTTCTCCTCAAAACTCTTCTCATCTCGTTCTGGGACATTAATTAACTCTTTTTGCCATGGTTAATCAAAGCAGCAATTAGCAATACTCTGAATCTGTGGCTTAAATGAAGATCTCTAAACTGAAGCACCACAATCTTAATTTCTTTTTTATTTTCTAAAACCTTTCAAGGGATTTCAAGATCACAGTTTCTAAGACTGCTACATTTGTCTGTTAAATATTGTATAATGTGTGATGGATTTCATTAATGCCATAATTGATATAACTATGCTATTGTGATATTTCCTGCTATTTTTAAGTGATTATCATTTTATTTATGCCTACCAAAGGAAATAATGAACTTATCATTTTCCTAAAAAACATACAGAAGGGAGATAGTTTAAATTTCAAATGTCCCAACTGCACTAAAGCCACAGAGCTCTTGTTTCCCTGCAGACAACTGTATTTGCCCTAACATCCCTATATCAATATTTCAAGCAGAGCTCTGGGAAGCAGACCTGCAACAGAGATGGAGTAGAGGGACAACTGGACACAAACAGCAGACCCAAGTGACAGGATACCCCTGGCCCCTAATTGGCAGATCCCCTTTATGTGCTGAGGCTCAGTTGGTTCATTTAGGGAATGAAATTTTTTTTTTCCACCAAGGTCTCGTTTAACTCAATGACTCGGTCCCCTATTCTCTAGAGTAGTGAAGGGGAGAGCACAGTCCACTGAAATCAGGACTGGAGGCTCAGACCATAGATTATGCAAACATAAATCCTGCAGTACATTGCCTATATCTGGGTCAGATTTTAAGACTATGAGGGGTTTCCCTTTCCTTTCCCTGCTTTGCATCCAAGAGGAAAAATTAACCTTACCAGAGATTTTCTGGAGTCCTCGTGCTACTCTTCCTGGCTTTGCTTACAGGGTAGGGGTGGTCAAGGTAAAGCATGTTTGGATGCTGCCTAGGCCAGGAGCCAGGTTGGCAAGCATCAGGCCATGTCTAGCATGAGCATGTACTAAGATGGCCAGTGTTGCATTCCAGGGCAGTGCAATCTGTCAGACCAGCCTACCATTTTGGAACAGGCTTCATCTTGCCTAAGTGACAAGAGAGGACCCCATCTGGGTCTGAGCTACTGATTGGGGAGGGGGTGAGGAAGAAAGGTGAGGAATTCCACATTGTCCACATTTAGGACAAGGCTTGACCAACTCTCCAATGCCCATGCATAAAACAAGTCATCCATATGTTCTTTCCACTGAAAATGCAGGTCAAACACTGTCCCTTGATAGGGTTCCTCATTTGCAACATGCAGATTCATCTGTTGCTTTAAAAATGTACCTGCTTGCATGTATGTCCTCTCCATTTTTATTGCTCAAACAATATAACCGTGTCACAGGGAATTTTAAAATGAAAATAGGTAGGTAAGTAGATAGGTAGGCAGACAGATAAATAGATCTGGTCTATAATGGTTAAAATTCTAGAATTCTAAAATGTTGAAACCTGCTTTTTCTTACTTAACATTATCCACTAATAGAGTATTTCCATGTTTCTGGTGCACTTTTAAATAATTTTGTTGGCTTCAACATGTTTTTGGAAATCTTCTATTCTTTAATAACCAATGGGGACTGATAAACCAGAGTTTTTTAGTGTCTGCTGCATTTATTGAAATCATGTAGGCAAAGGCTATATATAATAATGGCCATTCTGCCATTATTTATACAGTGAAAGGCAATTAATTGTATAATAATTTGTTTATGCCACTAAGTGCAACAATGATACATCATATCCTATCTTGTGGGAGAACTTTTTTTTTTTAAATACAGTCATATTTCTGTATTCAAAATGCAGTCTACTGAGCTGTTTGATGCAGTGAGAAGAACATGGCTTATTGGGTCACAACATTTTAGGATTTAAGACACTTTTGTTATTTGCCTTTCTCTGTCTCCCAGTAGTATTTCATGCTTTTCAAAGGTTGAAATTCTACCCTGCCTTATAAAATCCAATTTTCCATAGATTTCTACTTCTTTTTCATTTAGTTCAGTTAATTTTTATAATTTGCCCAAGTGATATATACCATGAAAAGCTGATATTAAGCAAAGAAAATTGGGATTCACTCCCTTTCTGTATATCTCATCCTGACTTGAAAGGGAGCAGCTTCCTTGCCCTCAATGTTATTAAGAATCAGTAAAAATAATAACACATTTATTGTAGTTTACATTCATAAAAGCCTTTCATCTAGTCACATTTATTCTTTGAAACAGAACTGGGCAGCAAAAATTTCATAAGTAGGATTCCATTTTATAGTCAAATAACCCAAAAACTCAGGGGTGAAATATTAGGGATTTTTGCTATGGGATTGCAAGGTAAGTGACAGAATTTCAGCTTCTCACTTAGATAAGATGAAGCTTGCAAAAAAAAAAAAAAAAGACAATAACCTTTAAAGCATTATTTAAATATAAAGCATGATTACTGTAAATGTGCTATGTGTTCTTAAAATCCCTTGTTGAAATGACAGGTGTCTAGCCGTCTGCTGCTTTCTGAATTATAGCCAAACCCTGCCAGATCCCCAGTCATAAATGTCCACCGAGTGGACATAAAACATGAGCTCCTCATTTCTGAAACACCTGCCATTGCTACAGTGATATTTAATTTCCACATTTGCTTTAACTTGTCTGCCAACACTGTAGTCTTAGTTAGTTTTTTTTTTAATGCAGATTTTCTTTAAAGTCTTCTTTTAATCCTTTAGTGGTTTTCTTTAGCATAGGGTCTAAAGCTTTTCTCCTTATGTTTCCACTAAATATATATATGATATGTACTATATTTATTATATATATTATATTTATATCTATTTATTTATAGCTCCTTTCATGAATAACTCCCTCACATTTTTAGTGTTTGAGTATAACAGGTGCCTGGCTTAGATCTAATGATCTTATTACAGTAACTCTTGCCCAATATTCTTCATAGTGATTGTTATTTTTTGAAAGTATTCCTTAATCATTGCACTAATTTCCATTTAGCAAGAGTCAAGCTTGCTAAATGAAATCACCCTCACATCAGTTTTGACTTATATGTGGAAAGGATGGTGTTAAGCAAAAAGTAAATCTCTTTTTAGAAAAGGCAACCAAATTGACTAGATTCGAAATGACCTATGCCGGCCATGTTCCTTCTCTGTTTTTAAAATAAATTTCCCCACCAAATAAAATTGTCTCCCTACACCCAACAAAATTGTGACTTTTAGGTCAGGCCACAGTGGCTCAGCAGGCAGAGTTCTCGCCTGCCATGCTGGAGACCCGAGTTCAAATCCCGGTTCTTGCCCATGCAAAGGAAAAAAAAAATTGTGGCTTTTACATGTAGGAGGCATGTAAACAATGAACGGAAACTAGTCCCTAAATTTCTTGGTTTCTTCAACCTGTGGGTGGCAAAGATGGGTTTCTTCCCAAACGCAGCCTTGCCTTCCCGGGATCCCTAAAGAAACGTGAAATTAAGATGCCATTGTCCTTTTAAAAATCAGATTTCTCAAGGAAGAATAGCAATTTTCAAAACGGAAAGGGCAGGGCCCATTGATGGGACAAGGTCCCCCTCCATAAGTGAAAACAGTTCGTTGGAGGGGTTTAGAGAAGTGGTGGGTTCCATTAACTGTCTCCAGCTCTGGGAACCCCACCAGGAACAGGGATGTGAGAGCCTGGCCTTGCTAACCGCCACCTGAACAGATTTCACTGAATTAGACTCACTTAAGGCCTTTTTTCCCATTAAATTCCTATTCTGGCTTGTGGTCACCTTGGGCTGGAGATCACGCTCTCCTCAGGGAGTTAGAGAAAAATGGGCTGAGTCTCTTTGGCAGTCCTGCTGGAGGGTCGGCAAGACCTAAGTGGCCTTTATAAAATTTAGAAAGACTAATGGGGAGGCCCTGATCCCAAGTACTGGTGAGGGGGCATGGGCCACCTGCGGGAGAAAGGAAGAGAAAAATTAGAGGACGAGACTTAGTTCTTCTTAATTCTTCTAAAAACAGCCTCAGAGTTTAGAAGTGAAGTCAAATTCTGAAAATTAAGTGAGAGAAGCCATTGAAGGGGGAATTCTGAACCCCAATAAATGCTGTTATTAGCAACTTACTTTAACCCTTAGACTCTTCACCCCCTGCTCCAAGTGAGGTATTTGGGGTTTTTTGTTTTGTTTTGTTTTCATTTTCCATATTCTCATTGAGACCATTAACTTCTAAGTTCTAAGAGTCCTAGACACCCTGCCCTGTCTGCATTTCAGAGGACATGCTTTGTACACATTCTGTAAGGAAAGAGCTACCTAAGCAGTAGACAAAAGATACCTTGTCACATTTAGAATTGGGTGAAGTTACTTCTTGGGGAGTGACATGCCTAGGGAGAGAAAGTGGGCGGATAACTTTCTCTTGTCCCCCCCCCACCCCCAAATTGTCACCTATCCCCCCAGCCTATCCATCTCCACCCCTCTCCCCTCTTTTATTAGCCTTTATAAATCACTTCACTGCTATGGCTGAGCCCCAGAACCTGAACAGGAATTGTTCTTTGATTATTTCACTTATAAAAAAAAAGAAAAGAAAAAAATGTCTTTAGTTTCCTTCCCAACAGCCAGATAATGAAGTAGGCAGCCGGCGGGAGCTGAGACCAGGAGTCTTCCGAGAGAGGTAGGGAGCAACACAAAATCAAAATGTTTGACTTTTAATTATGTTCATCAGCACATGCGCTTTGGGGACCTGGGGTACCGTGTGTGACAAGCGGGGGTGGGGGGTGGGCGCACACACCTTTCAAATGAGAATCACTGGCACAGTTTTACCCACGTGGCAACTGGGACCCATAAGAGGGAAAAACATGAGGCAACTGACCTGCAACTGCACTGCAAATTAAGGAAGTGTGCCTTTGTTGTACTTACTTAGAGGTAAAAGCCCAAATTGCATTGCAGGGTAATTTGTTAAACCTCGGGAGAATTCTTGAGTATTTTGACTAGGTGAATTCTGCCCACAGAACTTGAACCCTGGATCTTGCTAAATGCTTTTTAATGATTCAATTCGGGGAGAGGAGAGAGGTATTATCATTTGTTTTATGAGTCACCCTGTCTCAGACGCTGTTACACACATTTTGTGTGTGGGACAGTAGAAGTACTTTAAACTTCCTCTAATGAGTTGATAATAGGAAGGAAAATCTCCGGATCCCACTTTCCAACGAGCAGCAGTGTCAAGCTTCTACAGGCTCACTGAGTGAGCATGGATTCTTTTCTTTCTTTCCTGGGGGCAGGAAGAGTCTTTCTTATCTAATTTATCCAGCTCTTGCCCCTCCCCATCAATCAAAAGACCACCCTGCCTCTCTCCTCTCTCCTATTGGAACAATTTTGCCTTTCATCAAACCCATTGCTAACGTGCAAATTACCATGAAGATATTTTATTATAGGGATCCTGCGTGGAGGTAAGTTTAAAGCTGTGGCATTTTTGAAAAGAAAGAATAATGTTTATGCTGATACATGAAAACCAAATCCAATCACTACAATACAGTTCAGGGTTCAAGAAGGCTGCTGGACAGGGGAAGCAGGAACAAATGTCTTCCATTTTGGCCATTGTCCTTCCATGTTCCTGGGTCTCGGGACCCACAAGCCTGGACTTCAGTTTCATCAGTTGTAAATCAGGTGATTAGTCCAGTTGGCGGAGGTGGAATAAAAAGGAAACAACCTGTCAAAAAATAGATGGCATTATTTAGGCAGTAGATAGATACTTAAATTGCAGGGACCACTTGAATAAGTCCTTTTGAATAGATGCCATTTTCTTAGCCATGGTTTTATAGGGTAAGTCTTAAGTGTCCAGAGGATGTAAGCAGGAGCCCTCTGGGATCCTCGTTCACAAAAATTCAAACCTTATTTGCTCCTTGATTATTTTTTGTGGTTGTTGCAGTGGACAGGCTTCTGAAATCTTAGCAAGTGTCCATCTTATTTCCCTGATAGCCACATTCTGTATAACTCTAGGCTATCAAGGTAAAGCTTTAATTAACTTTTTCAATAAAATCATCTATGTCATTCAGGGGTCCCTCTGCCTACTGTCCCCCCAAATGTGACTTTTCTGATGACTAGCTCTCGAGAGCCTAGAGATGCTCAGGTGAGCCCCTGTTCCAGATGACCACTAGATGGTGAGGTGACATAAGGCTGGAAGAAGCTGATGCTTCCATGGTAAAAGCGAGGCCAGGGAGAGAGCCAGCAAAAACGAGCCCCTCCCCTGCATCCATCCTCCCAGGACACAGCCCCGATTTAAACGGGCTCCAAAGCTTTCGACAAATCCAGCTTTTTATTTTTAAGCTGTTACTTCCCCCTGTTGGCTGAGTGCTGGAATTTAAGGAGCATTTTGAGGGACCCTGTCTAACAGAGGGGTTCGCAACAGGGGCTCCCCTGACATTTTGTCGCGGGCGCTGTCCTGGGCACTGTAGGAGGTTTAGCAGCATCCTTGGCCCCTACTGCCAATAGCACCCCCCATCCCCTACCCCCAAGTCATGACAACCGGCAATGCCCCCAGACATTTCCAAATGTCCCCTGCAGGGCAAAACTGCCCCCAGTTAAAAACCACTGCTCTGACATGATCAATATTAAATCCTGGGGAAATTAGAGATTATTTGTGCCATAATTTGGCCACCTTAATAAAAAAAAAGTTCCCTTCAGAGAAAAAGTTGTCAACTTCAGTTGCTTATAGCCAGTTGGAAAGGTTCGCTTTGGTGATTCTGCATCCCCAGGTAGAGGGCATTTCCAGAAATTTCTGATAAGAGGGTGGCCCAGATGACCCTAAATAGATAGAAAAAGGGATTATGCTAATATAAAGTCAAATAATGAATTAACCAAATCAGTCCCTAGCCAGGCTAAATCAGGGCTTCACTCAATTTTAAACCTTAAATGGCACCTCTACCAATTAAGGGTCCCTTAGGGGGTCTCTGGAGCAGGCTGGGGACTCTCCCGCTGACCAGTGAGCCCCAGATTACTTCGCTTGGGGTTGGGGAGACTGAAGCTGAGATGATAAGCAGAGACCTCAAGCGGCTGCTGGGGTGAGGTATGTCCCACGAAAAGCTGGTCAAGGGTGCGGTTCCCCAGGGCATCTTAGATCCCCGGCCCACAGAGAGCCAGCCCAGTGCACGGAGGTGGTCCCAGACCTTTCCGAAATGCTATTTCTAAGGAGGGGAGGGAGAAGGGGGGCCTCTGAATGACCAAAAGGCAAAATAAGACCTTTTAGGACGAAATCATTGTTTTGTCAATAGAAAAAACAACCTTGGGATATTTCTTGGTCAAGAGGACTACACTTGGCGGTAGGTAAAATTGTCCATAGGCCTCCCCAGTCCTGGGGCAGATGCTGTAACCAAGGCCCTTTGGAATAAGAACAAAAGGACTAAATTGTGGTTTTATTTTTAAAGATTGCTCTGACTCTTGAAGTTGCATTGAGTCCGCCTCTCTCCCAAGTAATCACTGTGGAAGAGGACTTGATTGCTTTATTTTTATATTTTGAGCCTAAAACATTTCTATTTTTGCTCCCATCTGATCTTGCAATAGAGCTTTCAGATTCATCAGGGATTTAATTTTTAAAAATAAGTTTGTTTGTTTGTTTTCTCGGAGATTTTGGAATTTGTGGCCTTTAAGTTAATTGTAGTGGTGGAGTGGCTTTCTACCCTAGGCGCGTTTAAGCATTTAAAAAATAAACTACTAGGATTAATTTAGGGTCAGGAGTGGGAAATGGGGATTGGTAGTTTGATAAATTACATATCTGACATGCAAAATTACAAGTATCATTTGAGACTATAAACTCCTGAAGACTAGATTTACCGGTTCCAAGTTCAGCTGAGCGAAGCGCCCCCTAACGAGAATACCTCCTAACTGTGGGATCCTAGAAATTATCCAAAGCATGTTTTTAAAATGTTGATTTTGACATTTTGCCTGGGACCAAGTGCAACATCTTTCCAAGGAAATGCTTAGAAGACTCAGGGCAGAACCCAAAAACAAAACAAATGCCAGACGTTAAGGGAAAATTTTTAGACATTGAACAGAAAACCTCCAGCTATTTATAATTAAGCATTTGTATGATTTCACTTCTTTCTTGCTGCTAAAAAGGAAGTATATTAGCTATTTTTGTTTTTCAGAACAAATGGCCAGGGTGAGTTTTAAGGTGGACACTCAGAGCAGAGTTCCCCTTTCCAAGTGGGAGTCTGGAAATGTGCCTGATGAGAACTCCGTCATTCTGGCACTCTTATGAAATATCTCTCCTAGGGCAGTTTGGCAGTATGTGAGCTTAGAGTGATTACTTCTTGCTGTCTCCCTGTGTTACTCTGATGGAGGAAGGGGTTTGGGGCGGGTGGAAAGAGGAGCATCGATTTCTCTGGAGGATTCTAGGATTACAGAAAGAAAGCACTGGCTTGGAACTTAGGGGTTCCCAGCCCTGTGATCTTGATTGATTCTAGTATCAACTCAAGGATTCCATGAATTTGCCAAGTGGTGTCCAGAAAAGATAAAAGTTTGATTCTTGAAATTGTGGTCAATGCTCCATTTTGTGAGAATTCTGCCAAGTAACCCTGGGGTTCTGCCATAACCAGCCAAGGAGGATTTAAATTCGAGTGGTTTAAGATGAAGCCAGCAGGCATCTGTGTGTCCAGCTTTCTGTGGGAAGAGGTGATGACGCAGGATTGTGGTGAGGTGCAGAGCTGGAGAAGAGAAAAGGAGGCTCGAGGTGGAGATGGGGACAAAGTTGACAATGGAGGCTTTTTTCTCTTCCCTTGGCCTTAAAACTTTGGGTCACTAGAGTCAGGGCCTGACTTCAGATGTTAAGACAGGCTCAAAATTGGGTAACTCACTCTGCCAGGTGAAAACTTGGCGGTCAGGAAGGGAGGGACCAGGATAAAGCCACTGGGGCTGCCTTTGATGAGAAAGGGGCTCCTCCTACCCCCTTCCCTTTCCCCCCAGAGGCTTACACAGCTCAGAAATGGGGCAGCTAAATCAGCCTCCTAAAAAATTCTCTAATTTATTTCTCGCTTTCCTTTTTTCCCCCCCTCTTCTCTCCTCTGAGATTTTTTTTTTAAATAAGGATTCATATTTTGTGGGGGATTCTGAGCAGAAAATACATTTTTCATGGGTTGTTTTTTTTTTTAGGGAAAAAATTGAGAATACCACCTATTCAGGGCTGGGAAATACAGACAATAAAATAAAGCAAGGCTGCTCAGAGCTGGCTGCCAGATGGCGCTCTGCTTTTAGTGTTGAGAGCTTGGCTTTTCAAAACTAGTATGTGTGTGTGCACGAGCTTGTGTCTGAGGCAGAAATCTGCTTCCTCCTTCTCTCCCTTGATGTTCAACCCCAGGGACACAGCCTCCCACCCCACCCCCATGCCTCCCACGGCCTAGGGACAGTTTTTAAGGTTTTCAGTGGAGCATTTGACATCTAAGGACAAATCCTGTCACTTTTAAGTAGTGGCTCTGGGGACATTAGGAGAGTTGGGAATCACAGTGACCTCCAAACTCAGCCCCCATGCCCTGGGTCTGCCAGGAACAGGGTCGCAGGCCTCGGGCAGGTCACATTATCTCCTGGGTCCCTCCCTGCTTTTTCCCTCTAAAAAATGAGAGGGCATCCTTTGCACTCTAAAACTTTTTAAATTCTCTTATAAAAAGTTTAAGTAGAACAGGTGTGTCACACACACACACACACAACCTCTTTTAAGTGTCTGTTTCAAGGTGGCAGATTGTCCAGAAAATCACGTTTTAGGGACATCTTTTTGTCCTTTGTTAAATAATAAGTTCTGGGTGCCCATCCATGGGAGAATCTTTGCAGGAAACTGAGATAGCAGTGATGAGTGGTGTCTTCTCCATCCCCCCCAATCAAGGAACGAGGTTCAGAGATAGGCAGGTGCCCACTTCCCACCAGGGAAATCTGAAGAGCCTTCCTGGAGGAGTTAGCATTGAGACCACAGGTGAAGATGCAAGGAGATGAAGGAGAGAATTCAGGGTGGATGCCCAGTGCCTTTTTACTGCAAGAAGGCACTGTGGAGGAAGAATTCTGATTTTTTTTTTTCACTCCTGAGAGCCATCAGAATTTTTTTTTCAGGGTCTCTGACATTGCAAGGCTAGTTTTCACTTTTTCCTTTCCTTCATACCTTTTTACTCCACACTTATCCAAACCTATAATGAAGGAGGGGCATCCCTTTTCAGCAATGGCTCTTTGGTTTTCTAAGGATGGGCCACTCCCTTGGTTTCATCAAACACTGAACTTGGGGAGGTCGCTTGGGGCTTCCTTAGGCCTAGTTTCCAGTTGGGGGGGGGAGCGCTGGGTCCAAGAGCAGGCACCCTCTCTTTTTTCCCCTCCCCAGAGCAGCTGTACAATCATGACTCCGTGTATTTGAGATGGTCATGTGAGCAGCCCCCCACCAGGAGTCCCATTTGGTAATATATTCTTCATTCTTTTAAAGTTGAAAAGTCAAAGGAGCTGAATAAAAAAAGAATAACTGAAGGCAAAAGTTCCCGCCTTCCACTATTTAAAAAATAAAAAGTTTTTGAAGTTAACTGCTCTACTACAATATTCCTCTCTTAAGCCAGTATTTTCCTGGGGGTTCTGCAAAGGTTTTCTGGCTCTTTTTCCTCCTCTCTGCTCCCTGCCACTCGCCCACAGAGCTGGCAGCGGTCACCACTCCTGGGAGCGGGTGTTCCCGGGAGAAGCCAGGGCAGGTGGGCTACCCCAATTTCCAACACCTTTTCAGGGCCAGTAAGGCTCCTCCCCCACCAGATGTCAGCAAAGAGCGCAGAATGGCTAAGCCCGCTCGTATGAAGTGGGATCACTTAGAATTCTCTAGATAAAATGTAGGAAGCCCCGATGGAAAAAAGCCCAGTGCTTAAGGAGCGTCTTAGGTTGGGGTAGGACTCTGCCCTGGGTCCCTGAGGGGCTTCATTTTAGCACCAGTCATGCCGTTCTTTGCGTTTGGGGCAGAGGTAGAGGAGGGCGCTTTAGTGGGGTTTCTTTGCCAGCTACACACATCCACATCCACATCCACATCCACACCATATGAGCCCACACTTGCCCCAGCTCTTTTCCCCTGTCCTGTAGAAGTCATATTTATTGTTAAAATGACATTATAGTATTAGAGGAACTCTCCCGTCCCCACCCTCATCCTGCCCTGATTTGGTTTCTCCTTATCTCCTCCTGTTCTTTACCCAGATGTATGGACATTTTTAAAGAGCATATTAATCACGGTGTGCAAACTACTCTGCACTTAGCTCCCCTCCTGCCTCACCAACACACACTGCCGAGTGGTTTTGCAGAGGTCTTCCCTTGTTCTCGATTGTGCCTTTTCACAGTTCTTTGGCTGGGTCCCCTCACTGGGGTGGGGAAGGGGAGAAAATAATCTGTATTCCTTCCCTTTGTCTTTCCATCTGAACTTTTGCAATCCCAGGGTCCTTGTGAATTTACTCAGAAGTAAAACTAACTCCCTTTTTTTAACCAGCTCTTTATTGTTGGGGGGGGGGAATGCAAAAGGAAGGAAAAAGCTAAAGAAATCAGAGATTAAATAAGATTTTCTTAGGGGAGAGAGGGAGAAATGCATAAATAAAAGGTGCTTTTGCTAAGTTTAGCTCTGAACACCATCTGGGGTCCCTGCCCTCTAGGAGTTTACAGTTCAGAAGGGAAGTGAGGATCAGGTTGCAGCTAGCAGAGGGTACATGGAGAGTGAACAAGGCCAGTGGCCAGCACACTCAGGGGCAGCCAGAAATTCCCCAAGGGGTCAGGCTGGGTTCAACCGGGGAGGCATGGTGGAGGCATCTTGGGCCCAGGAGTCTGAGAGGAGACTGGTGGTGGGTGCTGGGGCTGGGGTCGCCCCTGACCCTTCCCACCCTTATAGCCCTCTGAGCTCCAGCCCTTGTTGTCTTGTCTAGAGAGGGGCCTTTTTGCTTTCCCCATCCTAAAGTGACTGTTGAACCTTTGCTTTTTTTTTTTTTTTTCCTGGAGGTTATTACTAAAAGCCCCCTGCTAGCACTATCTGATTTTCCAAGTGTTTTTGCTACTCTTATGCCATTTAGTAGTTTTGTCTTGTTTTAAGAAATCTGGCACAAACTGGGCCTTTCTGTTCTGAAAAAAAATCTGACCGTCATGTGTTCTTTGATTCACAATTACCAAAAACAAAACAAAACAAATCCTAAAGCTAAAAGCAAACACTCTGCATATTAAGTATGCATCTCAGATGTTTAGAAAATCCTTAGAATTTTATAGGTGGATACCTTTGAGGATTTAGGCACCAGCCAAACCTAGTGTGGGTATTGTTGTGTTTCTCTTTTTCCCTTCCTCCCTCCCTTCTTCCTTTACCTTCTTTGAAAAACGAAATTTACTCTCTTGGGGTACATCCATTAGAGAACAACAACTCTATTCAATAAGGAAGGGTGAAGGGAAGAGAACAAGGAGGGGCTGGATTCTACAGGAGGAATAGAAGCCCCCTAGGCTAGGGGGCAGTTTGCTCTGTGCTGGGGGAGGTCTGGTGGGGGGTGGGGGGGACTGGGACCGAACCTCACACCCAGATACGAATCTCTCACCCTGTACAAATGAACTACAGGCCAGAGCAGACCTTCAGTTACCTGGCCTTAGTGGGGAAAATATTCCTTCAGCTGCCTCTCTGGGTCCTATGCTTTATTCATTAATTAATTAGCTCAAGCAAAAAAATAAAAAAGAAATCAAGTTTTAATTTGTTTGTAATAGGACCCATTCTCCCAAGTTTCCGCAGCCCACAGAGGCAGAAATGGCTTGCTAGGCTGACCCTGCTTTGGTTCATTCTCATGGTTTAGCCTCTTCCCACCAGGAAAAGTTCACACTCTTACAAAAGTGCCAGGAGTTAGAAATGTGTTGCTAATTGATTCGAGCTAAATTTGTATTGCTTTGAGACTCAGTAAAATGGTCGATTAGGGGCCAGTGGGGGTGGAAATAATTGCAGTTCTCATGGCCAGGAAAAGGAACTTGACACAAATATGTTTACAAAAATGGTCCTTCTGTGAATTTAGGAATTGTGAGGGGGTAAAGGTTGTGGCTGACAATCTTCAGGAAAAACTAAAGGTTGTTTCGATGTGTTGAATGGGAATTTAACCTAAAATGACTCACCTAATTTAGGGACCCAGTGAGTCCATCTTGGTGCCAAAATGAAAATAGTTGTCACAAATTGATTTTTCAAATTGTTGACTATCGGCAGGTCTGAGGTTTAATTCATGTATAAGACAGCTTGTATCCAACTTGGCAAATAGCATGGAATCCTGACTTGTCCTTGGTGAACATGGACCCATGTTTCTGTATTGATAAGTTTGTTCCTAACTTGTTGGTTGATTTTGTACCTTGAAATAGCCTTATTTCCTTCTTGCCTCCTAGTAGCGCTCTTTAGCTTGCAGTAGCCACTTATGTGTCTGCCACGCCTCTCAGCAGGACGAATCCTTGTCTGGTTGGTGAGTTTGCCCTGGTATGGGTATTTTCTTTATTCATTCATTCATTCAGTCAGTATGTACCTATTGAGTGCCTGAAATGTGCCCTTCCCATTAGGGAAGACAAAGGTATAGGGCATTGCTGGTCCCGCTCGATGATCTGACCATCTTGCTAGAGAGTAAAAACATCCCAGGAAGTCAACATTCATGAGCAATCTCCTAAATGCTTAAAGAGGAAATAAAGATAGATCAGCTAAGAAGAGATGGAGACTGGATTGTCAAACAAACAAACCTTCAGCGGGCTTCTAACCATTCTCTAACCCAATTGAGAGAGAAGCAAACAAAATCACTTGCTTACATAAAATTATTGTGAGTGCTGATAATTAAGCTGCAGAAAATCTAGAAGGATCTTCTTGGGTCAAAACAACAACGGTGTCTAGACCTTCGACAGACGCAATCATTCAGAATCCCAGGCCAGCCCGCCAACAGCAGTAGCCCAGTCTTCTCTTGTCACGGGATGGGCCCCGGTGTTGGTACCTTGTCAGTTGCAGTGTTGGACAAGGTGTCTTCAGAGTTACTGGCCACATTGAGGAGGCAGGGCTTTCTTCTAGAAGGGGCCCCAGAGGCCTGGCCCGGGGGGATTGCTGAGAATTTCCCTTCGCCAGCTCCCTTCTCACTTCTGCTCTGTCAGGAGCCAAACTCTGTCTTCTGAGATCTCCCAGGACAGAAAATTCCCTTATGAGGCAGGATCAAATTCTTCTACCCTCATCTTAGAATCTTCTGCCTGTGTCTAGAATTAATGTGCCGGGGGTGTGATGGGAAAGTGTTCCTGGTTTGCAGCTGGAGGTTCTGATGTGCTGTGGAATGCTTTCACCTTAGCCTCAGCTCTCCATCTTAGCTTCTCAGCTGCCCTCCATCTTAGATCCTGAGCTTAGGTCTCTTTCCATTACCTAATGTAGACAGAGACATTCAATATTCAAGGAGTATAATTAATTCCCATCATTGTCGAAAGAAAAAAATACTTTCAGTTTCCAGAGTTTTATTTCTAACTTGGCTTTCACAGATACTTTTCTTTTTCTTCTATTCTATAGATTCTATTCATTACCTTTGGTAATGAATTACTACTGGTAATTCTCTTGTAGTGCTCAGCCGTCATGTGTGATCTTTATATACTTCTTGAAAGTATCTGTGTGACTGGGTAGATAGATAGGTTCTTTTTATATGAGGCAAGGCAGGTTCTTTTTTGTAAATAACTAAACTGAAGGGACCCTCAGATGGCAGGATTGATTTATTCCATAATAAGTCAAATTCAGATTTACAGACTTATTAAGTTCTTGTTTCTTCTGATTCATAGCACTTTAATACTATGTACCTGTGAGGCACATAGAAATCGATATGAATGAAAACCCATTTTCAAAATGTAAACTGAAGCCTATTCGCCAGATGGAAATCTGCCTCTCTTCTACCTCCCTGGAAAAAACAGACATTGCCCAAGTTACTTTAAAAGAGTCCTCTTTTACATGTTACTGCTTCTGACCTCTGAGAATGGGTTAGTTACTTGTAGCTAGGTTTTGCCTCACAGCAGCAATGGATCACTGATTACTTTCCCATGGCAGTCTGATGCCCTCTCCTGACTCCAGGCCATTGTGCTGGGGAACCTTCAAAGCATCACCCATTTTAAGGGAAGTGATTTGAAAGAGAAATGGAAACCAAGGCTCAGAGTTTCAGTAAGCAGTCGATCCCACAGCTGAGACTCAGACCCTGGCTTCTGATTTCCTCTTCAGCAGGCTACCTCTCAAAGAGAACAGAAGCAGGGATGCCTGAGTTTGGCATTCCGGGTGTTCAGGGATTAGTGGATGGCAGCTTTTTGAAGTAGAGACAATTTGGTTCTAGGCCTCCTTCCCTGTCTGCAGGAAGCTGTGTCCAGCTCAGTTCATCCCATTAGCTAGCAAAGGCTTATGGGGCTCTGCTCTCTCAAGGGACATATGTATTTTAATAAAGAGCTCTGTGAGGCCAAGCGGCTGAAAGAGTCACATTTTTAATAGTGCGATCCTCAGAAGTAGAATTTTAACACAAGGCTTGGTGGTGGGGGGTGCGGTGAGAGGGCATTAGGCCAATTACATGCTCTCAAGTTGCATGGCTCCATTCCCTCCCCAACTCCAGCCCCGTACCCCAGCCCAAACATGGGATGTATAGTAACCCCCAGCTCACAGAGTTGGCTTTCCTCCCCTCCATCCCCAGAACTTGGGGACCCCTTGTCCCAGTTTCCCCAGGTACTACCATGCCAGCACAGTGCCTTGGTGGGGTTCTACCAGGCAATGGGTGGCGGGGTGGGGGGGGCGCGCTCCATTGCATGTCAGTGTCAGAGACCACAGCCTTTAGGGTGCATGCCTTGTTCCAGCTCAGTCAATAATGTTTTGCTTTCTTTAAAAAAAAAAAAAATTTAATGGGGGTAGAAAGAGCAAGGAGACTGGGGGCCTAGCCAGCAAATAGGCAAACAGGGAAAAAGCGGCCTGTTGTTTGGATGTTACATAAACAGCCCCTAATGGTTCATGGTTAGAGCCTCAGGAAAAACTGGGCTCAGTGACACAGGTGGATTTCACACCTTCGCTTGAGTTCCTTGGAGGCGCATTAACCACTAATGATTCAACCGAGGGGAAGCCCGAATTGCCATTTGACTTGCCAGATATTAAGCATACCCTTATAGAAACCCGTAATCCTGCCAATTAAGCTCCCCAGTGTCACCTAAAAGGGGTCTTTCCAAGATGCATGATAGTTAGGAAAAGGAAATTAAGCTAATTTTAAAAGCTCTTGACTTGTGAGTTTCTTTAAAATGTAAGTAGTAGAAGGCTGAGCTGAATCTTATGAATTCCTTGCATCGTATGTATTTGAATATATATCATGGATTCCAACGGCAGAGCTAAGTGCTATTCAGGGTTGTGGGCTGTCTTTTTATTTTTAACGTTAATGTGTTCCCTACCTGAAATGTTTATTTCCTCAAGTTCTGTGATTGCCAACAAGGATCTAGAGTGACATTTTCGCAAAATGAGGTGAGATGCTATCATCAGGACCTTAGAAAGATCCCTGAGCCCTCAACTCTGTAGTCCCCAAGACAAACCAAGTGTTACCCCACTTAGGGGGAAGGTGCTTAATTAGGCATGTAAGTTCTAGCTTTCTTTCGCACACGTGGACACGCAGGCTCGCCACTGTATTCCTTACGCAGCCAGGCTTTCCCTCTGTGCACGAGAGGCATTTGGATTTTATCTTCCCAGTTTCAGCACCTCCCTAGTTCCTTCCAAACGGCTTCCTCCATTCCCCTAGATAAGGCAGCAGGGCAATTCAGCCTCCAAATTTTTCTAGATTGTGTACCCCGACAGTGACTCGTAATTAGAAAACCGTGCACAGCTACAGAGGTAGCTGCTGCAGACACGCCCATACTGCTGGCCAAAATGGCTTCGCCTTCACCTTGCCGCAGATGGAGGATTTCCTCCCCACCCGCCCAAGATTAGCATTTTGCTGAAAACTCTCTGCTTCAAGCTAAAATTTCCATCACCAAAGGGCCTGATTTCAGGCAGAGAAAGGACCACTTTAGCAAATGAGGCGGGGGGGGACAAAGGAATGGGTAAGGGTCCTTTCAACAGCAGCAGAAATCAGCCCTGCCAGATTTACTGACAGCACTTTAATTAGGATGAAAGGACAAGATTTTTTTTTTTTTTGGTTTTTATTGAGGAGGCTGGGTGGGGAGGGGGTGAGGGACAAGAGGGAGGGGACCTCTGCAAGAGACAGTAGTGGGATGTCACCTCGGAATGATGGATGCACACAGGAGAGAGGAAGTGCAGCCCCCTCCCCTGCCATCCTTTGACCCCCAGGCAAATCTAGCAGGCCTTGCCTTACTGTTTTTAGCCAGGGGTGAACGATGAATGGAAAGAGCAGAAAGGACAAAGCTTAGCAAGCTGCTGGGCGTTTGCCTCTCCCTGTGTCTCTGTGGGGATGAGATATTGTGATTTTAACCCAAAGGGGAGTCTCCCCCTAGATTGTGCTTTCGGCCCCACTGAGCTTGAAAGGAGTGAAGGGTTTCTAGTGGTCACAGAGCAGGCAAATTCAAGGCAGGGGCTAAGTCAGATGTGTGCTTCAAACGGCCACTCAAGGGGCCTCGGGACCCCCGCAAGACAGAGAAAACCTGGGGTGCCTAAGCCCAGGATGGCGCTCTATATTAGTCAGGAGCGTGCTTTAGGGCTGGGGAGAGAGAGAAGGGGAAGCGAATGATGAGAGAGGATGCGTTCACTCAGCTCAGGCAAGAATAAAACAGAGCAGTGTCTCCCCACTTCCATCCACCTGGGCTTCTGGGTAACTTTTTCCCTGACTTTAGGGGTTGAGCCCTCAGGGACCCCCCTCAGTAGAAGTGGATTGCTACAATCCCCAAATGTGGCCTTGGGCTTTCAGGCTGGCCTCAAAGGGCTGAGAAGGCGGCTTTAGAGAGAAAGTGAATTCTAGACCCTCAGTGCTGGAAAGAGCCCTAGCTGCTGGGAATGGGAATCAAAGTAAGGGAAATGTGTCCAGGGTAGCTCTGGGAGTCCTGTGGATAAAAGGAACTGAGAGGGAGGGAGGGTGAGGTGGGGAGGGAAGGAGTAAGGGAAAGAGGGAGGGAGGGAGAGAGAGAGAGAGAGAGAATGAATGAATACATAGAAGGCATATTATTTCCCATTTCCTTCCACCTACCTCCTCCGTTTTAGGACTCTTTCATGGTGTACAACCTACAGTAAAGACTGTTTTGAGGGCCCCTAGTGCAGAGTTAGGCAGAAGAGTGACAGACGCCTTGAACCTGCTCATCTCAGCTGCTCGCGTGTAACTGAGTTGCACAGCGTCTGTGTTAACAGAAAGGAACCCTGCAGCCTTGACCAGTGGGCCTGCTCGCTTGCTCATTATTTTCCCCTGAGGAGACACCCCATACATAGGCAGCAACTTCCTCAGATAATTCGCAATCTTCGGGGGTTCCTTGCCCCCCCCCAACTAAATCGTCCATTCTGCTAGAGACACTTCCCATTTTGATTATTATTAACAGGCAAGCTGATAATAAACAGCAGGGACTTAGGGCTTTGTGGACGGTAAATTATGGACTGTTTTGTGATCACATTTACAAGTAAAACCACTTTATTTCTTGTACTTAGCAAGAGGATTAACAAGTGACATGCAGCATCTGCACACTCTTAGGGGAAGAGGCAGTGGGCTTGCAATTGTGAAACCAAACTGCAGCGATGCACTGAAAGTGCTCCTTTCCCCAGAACGACTGCAGTATCTCCGTGAGCCATGTCAGAATGTGAATTCATCCCTTATCTGGAAACACGGGAATTCTGCCTGTCACGGAGATAGGGAACAGTGATCTTGCTGATTTCCAGGGACCGATTTAGGGGGAAACATTTGAAAAAAATGTTTGAACTCATTTTTCTCGTTTCAACTTGGAAAGCAATGTTCGGAGTTGGCAGTTCAGTCTGGAAGGAGGAATATGCGAAGGCAGGATCCTGACTGAGGATGTTTGGGGTGCTTAGATAATTTATTTTAGAATAACTTAAGTTTTGGGGAAAGAAACAGATCAGATAGAGAGGTTTGCAGAGTTTGGGGTTGTGACAGACTCAGTTTAAGAGATTATACATTTTCAGTGACAGAATGAGCAAAGTGAGGATTGGGACCCCTCAGGAATAAATAGGCACTTTGGAGAAGGGAAATACACAGTGCTTGGAGAAGCATAGTGAGATGACAGTTTAGTGGTGATTGTCATCGTGTAGGAAGAATTGCTCTCATTTTTCATTGTCAGAACTAATATTGGGTGAGATTAGATGGCTTCTTAATTTAGACCATTTGCATTTTATAGAGTGCTAAAAATGAGGGCTCCAAGCCACTTTCTGGCAGCAGCAAGGCCAAATAAATAGGAACAGTATAACCTTAAAAAAAATCCATTCTTACTGTTGTAGCTTTGCTCTGGTAAGTTTGAGTCATTCAAAGCTACCTGAAAACTCTGAATTTCCTTGCTAGAAAAACATAAGGCTTCCAACTCTTTGTAGGGCTTTGTATTGGCCACAGATTTCCTAGTCTAGTGGCCTCTTTGCCTCGAGTTTTGTCTTCTTGACTCCAAAGCATTCAATCAGTTTGATCAAAAGTTCAATCGTGAAAGAGCATCTGGATGTTTTGTCTACAAACAAACAGTTTGCCTGCATATTCGAATAAATCAGCTCCTCTGGCCACGTGCCCTGACATCACCCCAACACAGCCTAAATACTGCAGATAAACTGACTTTTAGGGGTGCCCAGCTGGATTGGAGGGGGCCGGCCCAGAAGCCCTCCATATCCAGAGAAGGCACTTGTGAACAAGAGGTCGGAGTCCCTTGCTTTGCCTGGCTGTCTCTGCTGCAGAGGGGCTGTCCTTTGGGTAGGCGAGGGGGAGGGGTGCGGGTACAGGGCTTGGAGAGAAATCCTTATGGCCAGGCTCTCAGCACATCATCATCAGAGTCGAGATTTGTCTGATGCCTGCAGCCATCTTAGAGTTTAGAGAAAGCTGAAGCTACCTGCCTCGTTTTGTCTTAGGTTTCAACCAGTTCAGTCTGGCCAGGGAAAAAGAAGGATGAGGAGGGTTGTTTTTATAGAAAAAGAAGAAAATATCCATGATTCGGTTTCTCGAAAAAGCAGACTCCTCCTCCCCATATCCTTTTATCTCAGAGTCACCAAACCTGGCAATAGACAATCCATCTTTTTTCTTTCTTTCCCATGTGGATAGCGAATTTAGACTCTCTTGGCTAGAATTTTTCCTGATCTCGTAATGCAGCAGAAAGCCCCACAGGTGGGGGAGGAAGGGGACAAGGAGAGGTGGGAGAAGGGGTGATGGGGCCTCAGCTCAATCGTTTCCTTACTCTAGCCTTGGGCAGTTCGTTTCTGTTTGCAAACAGCTCAGCCCAGAGGACGGTATCGACTTTGCCCCCAGATGCCATTCTTAATCAGTCTTACTTATTTTTCCCTCTGGGATGCAGGAAGGGCAGAGCCCAGATGCGATCAGATCCAGCCTTGCTTCAATTCTTTATTTTTATGTTATAGTCACAGAATCTTGACAATGTATTTTCAAGTTTGCCACATACTAAGGATTTAAGGGAAAGAAGTCAAAAATTGATGGCTTAGATTATCAGTGGCCCCATTAAGCAGATCTCAGAATTCTAATAATGGGTTCTTACTAGACAAATCAATGCCACCTTTCCAAAAGGAAAAGAGTGACAGCTGGATGATTCCACTGAATTGTCATGTGTTGGGGGGAAGGTTAAGTATGGGTTCAGTTACTCTAGATTAGTGATTTGTTTGTTATTTACCTGGGATTTGTATGCTGTTGGTGGTTTTTTAAAAAAATCCATTTGCAGATTTGCTGTTTTGCTTTACACATTTTAGAAATTATGAATATATTTTTCCTCTCAAAATCTCTTCTACCTTTGGCATCCATTTTAGAAACAAATTTTTTTATTGTAGAGTTCTTTTCTTTAGTCTTTTTTCTTTTTACAGTCCCTCTCTCTTTGCCTTCTGGAACCTCAATAAATCTAGTGGATTTGTAGTTATGCCAGGTCAAGGAAAACATAATAATGTTTTATTTAGCACATTTAAGAATATGTAAGGTAAATGAAATATAAAGATATTTATATTTAAGATTAAAATATTCCTCAACTCCAAAAGTCAAACTGTGAAAATCACAATATTAAATCTATTTGGGGATCACACTGGTTGATCAGCAATTTGTTTTTTATATTTTGAATTCAACCAATTTGTGGCATCTCATTGAAATTATGCATTTCTTTTTAAAAGTATTAAAAGTTATGTTAGACCCATGGCTATGTACTCCTTTTAATGCCCTGAGATTATTAGACTTTTCCAACGACGAACTGAGGTTATTCTATCAGGAAAATAATGGAAGGAAATAAAAAACATCATAATTGCCATATAAAAAAATATGTCAGCAAATTATGGGGAGCCTCTGTTTCATATTTGGAGACTTGATTGTTTATTAGCCATCAAGAAAATATTAAGAATGGTAGGCTCTAAAAACACAGAGGAAAACTACCAGGGTGACTTGGATCAAAATAATTGCTAATTTAATTAATAGAAACAATTTAAGAAGCTCACTGTAAGTCTGAGAGTGACTTTAAATTACCCTGCTCTGGGGTGCCCCCCACGGGCATGGATTAAATGACATCATGAGCATAATTTTGGGTTGGATTTTTCTAGAATTCAGGATGCTTTACATAGTTAAGTGTGACGAAGTGCCCATTTAACTTGGGGATTAGATGTCTTTGGATCCCAGCTAAGTTTATATTAAATTCTTTTGTATGGCTCTTTAACAGGTAGGCTTTTAAAAAACAGCTCCAGGGTACCTGATTATTAATAAATCCTCATACTAAAAGAGTACAGTTGTTTTGCTTTGTTTTTAATGAGGAAGCAAAAACTCTAACACTGCTTAGGTTGGTTGACACCTCCAACCATCATCTTAATGAGAAAGATCCCAGTGGGAAATGGTCTCAAAAGTGGGAGCCTCTGCTGCCCCATCCTGCCCCATCTCTGAACCAGTTTCACGACCCCCAAGACCTCTTCGGATACTTCTGTTTTTTTCCTGAGCCTTTCTGAACTAAAGCAGTATGATTATACCTACCTTTATACTGGTGCTTTATCATATGGCCCCTCAGTATGGAAACACAGACCATGAGAGCCTCCTAGAGATGACCCAGCAAAAGCTTGCACAACTGGTGTTTTTTATTTATTTATTTATTTTGGGGGGGGTGCATGGTCCGGGAATCGAACCCAGGTCTCCCGCCTGAAAGGCAGGCATTCTAACCACTGAACCACCCATGCACCCTACAATTGGTTTTTGAATTTTGCTTCTCAGAGCCCTGTCATCTTACAGTTCGCTCCGAGTATAAGCAGCAAGTGTCCAAAACTGAGCCCACTAGTTAAAAAAAAAAAAAAAAAGGAGAAAAGAAAAGAAAAAAGTTTATGGTCCTAGAAGCTTGATTTTATTTATATTACTATCTTTTTGTCCTGCTGGCCTCTCTTCTGAGAGGACAGTCCCTTTGGCTGCAGTCTGCCGCAGTCCACTGCAGTGGAGAGAGACCCCCCTCCTTCATCTGATCGCCCGCTGACCAAGGCGGTGGCTCTTCCCTCCACTGCCAGCCGCAGTGAGACTCCTGAAGGTTAGTTAGCTATTATTGTTAGTCAGCAAGGAGGAATTACCAGGGCAAGGAAGCTTATGAGACATTCTTGGGGGGAAAAACCAGGCTGAATTCATGATGTGATTTACCATTTGCATTAAAAAAAAAAAACAAAAAAAAGTAAATATGCATGGCCCCAGAAGGCAGGATGCTTGTCACTTGTGAAAAACCCGTGGTGGTCAGCCCTGGTCCTTGTTCATTTTCTCATAGCAGTGAGTCTCTCTCTCTCTCTCTTCCCCGCCCCCTTCTTTTCTCCCCTTTCCCCCGCCCTTTTTATTTTAAAGTCTGTTCTGAAATTTTGAGCCCCCTGACCAGGTATCTTCACCTCTAATCTCATCTTGCAGGTAGGTGACAGGCTGTCATCTGTGTTGCATCCCTTGGGTGTCTATATATTCTTTATGACCATCTGACCTTCCAAGGGTAGGGGCTGGTCACTCGACAATAGGCTGGATGCCCCGCTGAGATCTGGTGCTGCAGCTGTTGGCTGGTTCTCTATTGAGCCATTTGGGTTCCTTCTTGCCTTTGGATAGGAATCCCCAGGTCTTGGATCAGTGGAATCATCTGAGGGAAGCCTCTGTCTAGGGCCCATCTTGTCTTGACAAAGCATAGTCCAGTTTTCTCCCTCCTCTCTTAAGCCTCAGGGTACCCCATGGGTGCAGTGCAATTTGCTCAGTCAAGTCTTTAACCTTTCAGAATTGTCCTCTGATCAGCCTGCTGAACCCCAAGGTTCCATTTAGAGCCCCGCTTACCTGCCTTGACTGTGGCCAAGTTTCCTGGAAAACCAGCTGCCTTCCTGTGTGTCTGCTAGTTTTCCACTCCAGGTGGGATGAAGGGACCCAATGGAACCTTTGCCCTGTTACTCTCATCCTACTGTGTTCATGTAGTAGGTACGTGGAAGGCTACTTTTCCAGAGTTTTTATTTCTTGGTGTTAGGTCACTGCAACCCTGGGATAAAAATAGGTATAATTAGTATGTTACAGATTAGACTCCGCATTTCTAGCTTTGTGCCACTTCCTCTAATAATACCAATTTTGGTGACACATTTCCTAGAATTCTGGGCTTGCTTCATTTGCTAAAATCCTCCAAGAGCGGACTGCGGAACAGCCCCGTGTGCTTTAGAACCCAGCAGAAGGGATTGGTCCTGCGGCTGAAACCCAAGGCCCCTGGAGCTCTCCCACTTTCTCTTTCCCTGCCTGCCCAGACACCCCGGGCCCTTCCCGGTTTCCTCGTTTTCTGTGCCGAGAGTGGCACCTCCATCACCACCCAGAGGCTGGCATTTTTGTCCAAGCCTGAGTACTCGCAGTCTGCTCTGCCGGTAGAGAAGGGCCCTTTCCTGGCTGGCTCCGAGTCCGCGCCAGTTAATCCAGGGAAAACTTGAGCTCGGCATCACCATTTCAGCCCAGCTGGGCACACATGAGAGTGCACCTGTCACTGGAGACAGTGTCCAAAATTCAGCCCTGAGGGTCACAGCTGTAGCATTATTTCAGCATGAGCAATTCAGTATTTAATGTTCCTCAGGAAAATAAATCATTCCAAGCTGCTACTGTGCAACCATTAACCCTTAGGGGATTTTGGGGTGGGGAGGAAAGGAGGAATCCATAATTTGCTTGGCTAGCAGGGAAAACACACCCTTCTCAGTTCTCTTTTAAGAAATCATTTCTTACATAATGGAGAACAAGGACTGCAGAAACTATCCGCTTCGGCAGCTGCAGGGACCACCTTATAGGGTGAGAAGTTAGACTTTTCAATTTCATCTCATTTGTATTTTTACCTGCATAGCACAGGTACTGCTTACTACAGCTTGGCAACTTCGGTTTTCTTTCTTCTTCCTAAGGAAGCTTAAATGAACCCATCCCCATCAGAAAATCCTAATTGATCATTAAGTGCTGGCAGGTGGGGGTGGGGAGGAGGTAGGGGATGAGTTCATTATTAATCAGAACTTCTCATTTTATGGAAATGGCCCCCCAAAGCAACACATGTTTTTAATCTCTCTTTCTGGTGGCTGAGCCCCTTCTGTCACCTGGACCTTAATAAATCAATTGGCCATCCACAATTAATCCACATTGTACAGATAGTTTGAAGGCCAAGTCCTCCGCCTTCCGAAAGAAATGGGCTATTTTTAGTATTTAAAGCAAGTCTGCTTTGTGTTCTTTGTAAAGTCAGAGACATTCTTTCCATTTTTTTTCTGTGTAATTAGCACAAAAGGAGCCGTAATCTGAGAAGGTAGTAGAGACTAAAGCAACTGAGAGACAGGAATTTATAAGAAAGCGGGCAGAGGCAGGCTTCCCAGGTCAGGGTAGCAGAGAGGATCTGGGTGGGGGTGGGGGATGGGGGGGCCGGAGGGGGCACCTGAGGTCTGTATCTCATCAAAACGTCTCCATTTCATCTGATCCTTGACTGGTTACAACTGTTCAATGCTTTGGCTGAATAATTTCCCCCGCCTCGCGCCTTCCAGAGTCGGCAAAGACTTTAGAAAGCTACAGTGCCATCTGGGCTCTGCCGATGCCCAGCCGGCAGCCCTTCCCTTACGCTCTTAGCAAGCCAGGAAGAGTGCGGGGTCACCGCCCAGCCCTCAGGCAGCAGCCGAGTCGGGGAGAGGAGGAGCTCCCCAGCCGACACTGTTTTGATGAAATGGAGAATAAATGGGAAATTCCGTGCAGGGGTGGGCTGGGGTGGCAGCGAGAAGGAGGGCTGGGGCTGGTGCCCAGTTCCCTCAAGGGGAGCCACCCCTGCCTCACCTGGGCCCTGCAGGAGGCCCCTGATGGTTTGCTCTCAATCAACATAAAAATCCAGGGAAATAGGTGGGGCTGAGCTCTAATTACACATTTTCCGATTTCAATTTAAACATGCGTGGGCAAACACAAAAAGATGAAAAGCTACCTACATTTCTAGATGAATTAAACATGTGGCTAATTATGTCACATTAATTGCTTAATTCAGGGTTTACCAACAGCAGATGGAAATGGGGCTCCAGAGTGGGTCCCATTTAAGAAGGCAAATGGCATCTGCAGCCTTTCCCAGTCAAATCTCAGTTGCCCCAAACTGAGGCTAGCAACTAGTTGCAGGTCTGTTTTAAAATGATCACCTGCATTCGTTTGGTAGGTTAATAAAGTATAAACCCACGATATGAACCTTCTATTTAGCCGTTTGTTTTGTTTGTGTTGTACTTATATAGATATATATATCCACAAAGCAGCATTTAACTAAAAGACATTTACTGCCTGATTAATCCAGAGTTTTAACTTTCTAGACTTTAATTATATGGGGCTAAATTCAAAGAATTAAATACAATGGGAAAAAAATTAAAATCTTTCAGTAAGAGCAAGTAATGGGCTTCTTTTATCCAAGATAAACTTTTAGGGTGTTAGCTATCTCCCTTTTGATTGCTCTCTGCATCACATCTCCATTTATACCAACTCCTTCCCCTCCACCCCTGGTTTCACTTGTTTAATAGGACGCTTGATCAAAATGATATTTAAGTAAGGAAACTTGTAATAAAAACAAAAAATAGCCTCTCTTCATTATTCCTGATTTTAGACAAGTTTCTGTCTAACCAGGACAAATTAAAAGTCCCTAGGCAACAGGTTTTCCCATTACCTTAGTCCTTAGGAAAATTAGCTTTCCTGCTGCAGAGTGGGAAAACCTCTTAAATATATTTCCAGCCTATTAGGAGGATCTTCAGTAAGCAAGCCCATTAGTCAACGGACTCCTAAGAGAAAGAGGCTTACTGAATTTTACTCTTAGTTGCTTTATGAATTGTAGATATGGCTGCTTGTGTTCTGCAGATGGGTTGCCCTTTTGGTTTTACTAGTATTCCCATCGCCTCCTCCCCACCCCCCCATTCTTGATGTCCAGATTGCTGGGTCACCTAGAATTTTCAACCAGACTTAACCATGTGCATTATATTATTCAGTTTACATTTTTTACTAACTTGACCATTGCTGACTTTTGAACACAGGTTTAGGATTATTGTGTGGTTGAAAATAAGTTCTTTAGTTACTAACTTGTGAATATGACGAGAAAAAAATACTTGAGGTAATCACTATGTTAGATTTTTAACACGTTTTGAATAGAATCTCCTCGCACCCACCCATTCCCCTCCCCAACATACCCTTGCAAATTGAACTAGGGCTTTCATGATAAGGTAGCACAAATAGAAGTCATAGGTGATTCACCATTTATTCAGGCACAAAGGTGACACATGAGAGCCCCCCCCCCAATTAATAAAGGAGGGATTTTATGTTTCCACCCCAAACAGAAGCATTTTATCGACATTGCCAGAGGGCAAAGACAGCTGGTCTCCTTCAAAGCTAATATCTGATGGGAGAGAAAAAGATGAGCTTTTCTAAAGTCTTGGGTACAGGGAGCTGGCACTTGAGTTAGCTCAGTGGTCTGGAAGCTGAGGATCGGGGGGACATTCTTGGGAGTCTTGTGTGGGCACCTGAGGCAAGACACCGACAGGCCTCTGCAAATCTGGGGCTAGGAATGCAGCTTTCTCCACAAATGACTCCTAGGTCTTTAATCAGTGCAAGGTGCATTTAATGAGCAGTTTTGAAAGCTTGATAAATGAGGAAAAGATGGCCTAGTAGACCTCAAAGGTTTCCAGGAAGCATCACATATCCCTGGAGGTGTCAAAGACATAGCTGTTCTCCACTAGTATGTTTCTGAAAGCTTTCTATACAAAGTCAGGGTAATAGCTGGAATCCTGGGGCCAGAAGGGGCCATATTCAGCAGGTCTGTCCCCCTCTCCATCCACTGCCACCTAACTCCTTACTTCCCTGTTACCCCTTAGCTGGGCTAGGAAGCTAAATAAATATTTATTGGTTGACTGATTCTCTCCCAGTCCTCCTACATCATATTCCAAAAGTACAAGAAAATTTGGGGGAAGCTCTAGGCCTAAACCACCAGGCTTGATTGTCTCACAGACCAGATTAACTGTAAAAGTAGAGGCCCCCAAACCAATATGGATAGAGGAAAATTATTTGGCCTTTCCAGTTTATCTCAAATTTAGAAGCACAAATGAGAAGTTCCTCAATGATTTGAGGAGTGATGAGAAATCAAACATTAAAGTGAAAGACTACTACCTGCTGCCAAAGTAGTAAATAAATGTGTATGCTTTGTTTAAAGAAAAAAAAAGGACATCCTGTAATTGAAGGAACAATTTTTAGAAATGCACAATTCACAGATCTGTAAAA
The DNA here is from genome assembly GCA_004026745.1 of Myrmecophaga tridactyla. Lineage (NCBI taxonomy): Eukaryota > Metazoa > Chordata > Mammalia > Pilosa > Myrmecophagidae > Myrmecophaga > Myrmecophaga tridactyla. The sequence goes on along the minus strand of PVIY010026690.1, from coordinate 6,810 downwards.
ATATAAAATTTACAAGGCTTAAATGGGGACTAAAAATGCTTTTTACAATACTTGTTCTCATCTATATGGCATTGCCTTCAAATCACATTCACTTACAATAACAGTTTTAGTCATTCTAGTTAATTAAAGTACAGAAAGTGCTTTGAAGACATAAAGCACTATGGAAGCGCTAAATACTATTATTAAAACCTTACAGGTAAAGTTTCTGTTTCAGTGGAAACCTATTTATTGTTTTCTAGGCTATTAAAATAATATCATAGTTACATTTTCTCTCGGCTCTTGGAAAATAATTAACAATGACCCCAACTAATGAAAGGCCAATGAGAATTACATCATTAAGTTTAAGGGTATTTTCAGGATTCTAAGCTGTAGGCAAGTCTATTGGTTTCTAAAACCAGACAAGACATTCTTATTCAGAAAGGAAGGTGAGAAAGTGCCAAGGAACACAAACTCCATCCATAAATATAAAGCTTACAAGACCACAAAATTCAAATCCCTTTACATGAATCAATCTATTGTTGTAAAATAGGGAATACTGAAAAGAAACATTGCTCAGCCATCCCTTATTTGAGTGAGTGCCACAGTCTGTTTAACCAAGTTGAATCATTAGGTGACTTGGTGTCTTAGGTTGTGTGTGTGTGTGTGTGTGTGTGTGTAATTATCCCAACTTTCTGGCGTTGGTGAGAAGCAGACCACCTGAGCCAGGTTGCTGTGTCCTCCTCGGGCATTTCATACACGGGATGTTCTGGCCTGTTGTCCCTCTCTGGATCCTGAAGTTTTTATAACTTCCCCCTCCATTGGGAAAACTTTCATCTAGACTGTTCCACGAATTATGCTAATGACTTACTCTACTCTTGGCACATAAACTAGGTACTTAAAACAGGAATGACATATTAGAATAAATTAATCCATATGAAAAGCCCACACATGGCAGCTTCCAAATCTATAAGACTTTTTTTTTTTAAAGGTTATACCACTTTTTTCCCTTTTCTTAGGGCCCAGCTAGGTCAAATGCTAGGCCTAAAACTGTAGATTGGTGTTAGCTCACCACACCAATTAAGTAAAAATCTCATCTTTCATTTTGTGTCCTGTGAAAACAGAAAACTGAGCAGACCACAAACCAGCTCGTGTTTCAGAGCTCTTAGTGTCATTTGCTTACCTGTAAACCCTCGATTCCACCTGCTGTCATTTATTTACAAAGTAAATGCTTTATTTGTTCATCAGTGGTTAGTCATAATAAAATATAGGTGAAACTTACACTTAAAAAAAAAAAAAGCATTTCAAGCATGGCCTGCTAGGTTAAAAGCTGAAATGATTAAAGCCTTGACCTTGCTTTCCACCTTTCTAGGACAATAGTCCCAATTGTGCCTTGCTTAGAATATGTGTCAGTATATGACATGGGACAGTTTCACTCCTTTTAAAGTTCAAGTGTGATATTTATCTCCTAGAGGAAAATGGAAACTCAAGGCAGGGATTTCCAAATAAGGAGCCTTTTCACTATATTCATTAAAGTAACTGTGTAGCTACTGGCATAAGTGTTAAGGATGGACTGGTTACTATTTACCTTGTACCTATGAAATACAATGTATTTGTGCTTTGCCACTTGTTAGAAGCAGGAAGGAAGATGCTTTTGAACCAAAGGAGAGGAACACAAATTTCTGGCCTTTACTTCACTCTGAAAAAGTGTTCATCCATTTTTAAAAATGGCCATCAAGTATCTAGCCAATCAGTTTTTATTTAGCCGCTGAAGATATAAAACCATCTCCAGGTGGCTTATAACCCTGTTGGTGGATGATAGCGAATCATGGTCCGGTCAAAGAGTCAGGGAGTCACTGATGGTCAGGCACGTCTGCTGCCTGCTCCTGAGCACACTGTCATCCGGGTTCCATTATTTGTTATCTACCTTTGCTTCAGTGAGAAGTGTCAACCTAGAACAGTAGTTCCTTTGAACTTTTTTCCAAAGAAGGATGTATTTTTCTGTGGGAGAGAGGACATAATCACACAGAGCTGGCTTATGTTTGGGTGGGGGGTGGGGGGAAGGGCAACAGCTTTTCAGCAGATTAGAAATGCCAGGGGTCTGTAGTGAGACCTGGGAAGGCAGGGGCTGCTGCTGACGAGGGCCCTGTGTCCAACTTTTGTTTCCTGTTCTTAATTTCAAGTGCTCCTTGGTGACAATGAATTACCTCTGCTGTCCTCTCAGATTCATGAAGAAGAGGCCTTGTAGAATAGGGGTAGAAGTGGACCTGAATGGGCCAAGAAAAATAACGAGTGACATCTTCATCTGTCACACCTTTTCTTACTTTGAGTTGAGCAAACTGGGAGAAAGGGAGATTTCAAAAGTCCTGTTGAGTGCTTAACAGTGCCTTTCTCTTTTCAAAGAGATGGCTTGAAACTATCTGTACACAACAGCACTTTGATGGAGGCCTCTGGGAGTATTAAACAATCACCCCCACCCCTTAATCCATCCCAGGTTTTTTGGACCCTATTTAGAAGTCAAAGAAGGTCAAAGCTGGAAGGGAGTTCATGATTTCCTTCCAGATGTGGGTTTCCTGGCTAGTAGGCCAAAGTTCCACCAAAGGTAGGCACCAAGATTTAGCCTGACCACCTGGCTACCCCTGGCCCACTTGGGCACATGGTGGACGGAGGGGACCAAACCTTGACTGAATGAATGAACTGTACCCGGGCAGACACCTGCGTGGCAGCAAGTGACCCAGGCAAGGTCCCAGGAGAAGGGAGCAGCGGCTTGTTGTGGAGGACTTCAAGTCCTCCCTCCTCGCCTAGTGCTTTCTGCCCTGCATCCTCGTGTGGACCAGGTGGGAGGGCGGGGGCAGGGACGCGTTTGAGTTTTTCAACAATCCTCTGACAAGTTCACGTTCAATAAAATACTTTTCCCTCTGTTCTAGAGCTGGTCCGCCACCTCTCCCGCCTGGAAGTACGAAGGGTACAGCGACCCACCGCCACGGTTCTACCGCTCTCGCGTCCGCGCGCCGCCCGCTCCTTCTGGGAATGCTCCTATTTGTGCTCACATAGCACTTCTCGCCAGAGATCTGAAACCCTTTAGAGGCGTCGCGATTAATTAGGCTTGCCGACCAACACCTACCTCTGCGGGCACGCGCCGCTGGGAGGGAGGGGTGGGTGGCGGTCCCCGCGTGCGCTAACCGGGAAGCTGGAGGTAAGAAGGCGCGCTGCAGCGGTAAGCGCCGCCGTCGCACACTTTGCACGCCGCCAAGGGCTACACCACTCACCGAAAATTGGGAGGCAGGTCTGGGAGGCGGGGTCGGGCGCCCACCGCCTTGGGCGCGCCCGTGCCCCCCGCCGCCGTGCCCCCCGCGCCTCGCGCCCACCCCGATGGCGCCCCCCCGGCCCGCCCGTGCCCCCGGGGCGCTCGGCGTCCCGTTTGGGTGCGTCCTCGGCGGGCCGATTTTTCGCGCTTCCCCTTCGGTTTATAGGGGCCACCACTGTGGGTCGGTCCTCTGAAGAGGCTGGGGCGTCATCGGGCCGGTCAGGAGCGCTGTTCCCCGGCGGGGACTCTCAGTCGCGTCGGCGCCGCGGAGCGGGCTGCGTCTGGTGGCTGGCCCCGCGCGGCGCTCTCTCGCTCGCTCGCTCGCTCTCTTGCTCCGGGCTGCGGCACCGCGGCTGGAGCGAGCCCCGGTCCCCGCGCGGGGCGCGGCGGCAGCGGCGGGCGGCACTGCCTTGCGTGTGAGTGCACCTCACTCACATGTAAGTCCCGGGGCACCGCGGCCTCCCGCGGAAGTGCGAGTCGCCCAGCGCGGGCCAGAGCCACGGGCGCCGGGACAGAGGCAGCGGCACCCGGGCACTGCCGCCCTGCCCCGAGCGCGTCCCGGGCACCCCCCAATTCTCTCTCTCTTCTCCTCTCTGCTCTCCATTGGCGCGTCCAAGAGCCAAACCAAGGAGCGCCTCAGGGTAACAGCAGACTCGTGCCATCGCGCCTCTGCACTTTTCTTTTTTGAGTTATTTGACATTTCTCGGTGCTTTTTGGTTCGCGCTATTGTTGGGTGCTTTTTGGTTTGTTCTCGCCCCTTTTTCGTTTGCTCATCCTTGTTGGCGCTAACTCTTAGGCAGCCAGCCCAGGAGCCCGAAGCTCGGGCGGCCGCGACCCGCGCGGCCCCGGGGCTGCACGGCGGGGACCTCGGCCGATCCCCGACACGGGGCGTACAGGGTCCGGGCAGAGCGAGCCCGGGGGCAAGCAGGGCGCCCCGGCCAGGCGTGAGCCGGGCCCCCCGAGTTGGCCAAGCCACCATGCTGAAGATGGCCAAGAAGATGAAAGCCCGAGTGGCCGAGAGCGAGAAGAAGACAGCGGCTACCGCCGCCGAGGTGGCCGAAGTGGCAGCCGAGGCGGCGGCGGCGGCGGCGGCGGCATTGGCCGAGCCGAGAGAGCCGCCCGCGCCGCGGAAGCCCGTGGATACCCCGAAGACCGCGAAGACCCGGGCGCAGGAGGCGCCCCCCGGTCAGCTCCTGACCGAGAAAGAGAGGAAGAAGCTGGAGAAGAAGCTGCTGGAACAGAGGCGAAAGGAGGAGAAGAGGAGGGAGAAGGAGAGGAAGAAGTTGGAGAAGATTCTGAAGAAGAAGAAGAAGAAGAAGGTGCCAGAAGCCCAGGAGGAGGCTCGAGGCGCGGGCCAGGAGGCCGCCGCCGCCGCCGCCGCCGCCGCCGAGGGCGCCGAGGAGGGCGCCGCCGGGGGCGGCGAGGGCGCCGGCGGCGGGGGCACGAGTAGGGCCTGGGCCGAGTGGGACGCGGGCTCGGAGGACGAGGACGACGCCTACTACGCGGCCCCGCGCGTGGGGGGCATCGTGTGGCGGCCCGGGCCGCTGAAGGCCGGCGCGCTGAGCGCCCACCTGCCCCTCGTGGTGTTCCTGGTCTTCTCGGTGCGAAGCCCCTCGTGGGTGCTCAACTTCCTGCTGCAGAAGCGCACGGAGCAGGGCCGCGGCTGCGGCTTCGTGTTCGGGGCGACCTGCTGCTTCCGAATGTTCCTGGGCTGCGCCTTCTTCTCCTTCTTGGGCGGCCGCGCCAGGCGAAGAGGTCGCGGACGCCCGGGGGCCACCGGTGCCTTCGGCGCGGGCAATGGCGCCCGGCGCCGGGGGCGCGAGGAGCGGCTCATCTAGCAGCCCCCCGCCCCCCGCCACCACCGCCACCACCACCGCCACCGCCACCACCACCACCAGACACCACCATCGCTGTGTAGTGTGGATTTTTATTGAGTCTTTGTGCGTGTGTTTGGACACATTTTCCTTTTCGGTTGCTCTGTCCTTTGGTTCGTGCTCGCCTCGCTTCTTCCACACCCTCTGCTCTCTGGTTCTCTGTGTCTCTCTTTGCGAAAATTTTCCTCAGTCCGGGCGCGCGCTCCCTCCCCTTCCGCCCACCCCGGCCCCTCGGCGGCGCCCGCGGGAGGAGGGGGGCCGCGGCCTCGGGGGCCGCGGGGCGACGCGGCCCGGGGGGTGGAGCGTTGGCGTCGTGCGAGGGGTCGTCACAGGCGCGGAGACGCCCCCTCTCCCCCCGCGGCCCGGCCTTGCCGGGGCCCGAGCCACGGGGGGGTGGGGGGACGGCTCCCCGGGCCGGGCCGGGTGCAGGCGGTGGGAAGCCCCTTCCCGGTCCGCCGGGGGGAGCGCCTCCCTCCGCCGGCTCCCGCCCTCCCCGCGGCGGCCGCTGCTGCTCATCCCTCCTCCTCCTCCTCCTCCCGCCCCCCTCGCCGCCGCCGCCTCCTCCTCCCCCCGCCTCCCCCCGCCCGCCGCGGCATTTTGGGTCGGGGCGGCGGCGGGGCCCGGGCCGAGGCAATAAGAGCGGCGGCGGCGGCAGCGGCGGCAGCAGCTCCCGCGGCTCCTGCTCTCGTCCGCCTCGGCCCGGCGGCGGCCGCCATCAGCCCCCTCAGCCTCGGCTCGGGGGGCGGGGAGCTGCGCGCGCCCCTCGGCTCCGACCGACGCCACACACCCCCTCGCGCCCGCCCGCGGCCCGCAGTCCGCCCGGCGCGCTCCTCGCGAGCAGCCGAGCCCGCCCCGGCCCGCCCCGGCCCGCCCGCCCGGCGCTGCCCCGGCCCGCGAGAGGCCGCCCGCCCCGGCCCGCCGCCGCCGCCGCAGCCCCGGCCGCGCCCGAGCCCCTGCCGCCGCCGCCGCCGCCGTCGCCATGGGCTGCCTCGGGAACAGTAAGACCGAGGACCAGCGCAACGAGGAGAAGGCGCAGCGCGAGGCCAACAAGAAAATCGAGAAACAGCTGCAGAAGGACAAGCAGGTCTACCGGGCCACGCACCGCCTGCTGCTGCTGGGTAAGGGCGGGGCGGGGGGCGCCGGCCTGGCCCGGCCCGGGAGCCCCGCAGGGCGCCCCGCAGGCCGCGCGCGCCGAGCCCGCCCCCCGCCCCGGCGCGCGCCCCTTCGCCCTCCGCCCGCTCGCGGGCTCTGTCCACGGGGGGGTGGGGGGGGCGAGGCCGGAAGGGGGACCCCGGGGCGCGGATTCGGCCGGGAGGGGGCTCCCAGCCGGGCAGGGGTGTCGTGGCCGGCGCGGGCGCGGATCCCCCTCCCCCCCAGGCCGCCCGCCTCCCCCTCCCGTGCTCGCCCCCCGCCCCCCTTCCCCCCCCTCCCCGCTCTTCCTCTCGCTCTTTCTCTCTCTTTTTCCGCGAGGCCTACGCGACGCCGGGGGTTTGGGTGCGTGTTGGGGAGGGGGAGGGGGACGGGACACGCGAGACTGCGACCAAGACAAGGGTTTCGGGGACAGGAAATGGGGTGGCGGGGGAAGGGAGGGGGACCCGCCTCCGTGGAGTGTGTGATTTGTTGGGAGAGGGGAATATTGGGGGGAACAGAGAG
>PVIY010026689.1:0-35074 GCA_004026745.1 Myrmecophaga tridactyla | reverse complement strand
GTCAAATCATATCCCCCACAGACACAATTCAATTCCTAACCCATGGACCAGTGGATGTGAAATTTGTTTGTAAATAGGACCTATGAAATCCCTATTAAGATGAGGCCAAGCTGAATCAAGCTTGGCCCTAATCCTATAAAACTGGAGTCCTTAAAAGCAAATTAGATTAGGACAAGGAATAGAATCCAAGCAGTTATGGATAGAGGCAAATCACTATGTGATGGAGACAGAGATTGCTGGGATGCTACAGCCAGAATGCTGCAGACTTTGGAGAAGGCATAGCCTGCCATTACTTAGATTTTGGGCTCCTAGCTTCAAAACTGAACTGATAAATTCCTATTTTTTAAGCCAACCCATCTTTAATGAATACCAATTGGTATTCATTATGGAGGCTTAGAAAAACTATTATCATATAGAGGATATTTATCTCCTAGCTCTGTGTTCTGAGAAGGTTTATAATTAATAACAAATCAGCACAACTAGTGTTCACATCCTGGTTTTTAGATACCATTCACCCCTGAAAGGAACCAAGGCTTCTTGGAGAAATGGTTATATTCAGGGTTAGGGAAAGGAAAGTACAAGAAAGCTGAGATCTTATTCAAAGTAAGTACTCAAAACTTTAAGGGAACACATAAATCAAGTTTAGAAGCAAATCTGTAAAGGTTCTCATTCACCATATCTGTAGAGTGTGACTACCAAAACTATGATAGTAATGGATTGTAATTTATTGAGTAAAGTAAAAATCCTTGAATCAATACTGTTCTAAAAACTCAATGAATTGCATAGCCATACTAGGGATAAATAATTGGGGTGAAGGGCAAGAATTTCTATATGGTAAGGGTGTGTTTACTAGTTATTGTACCAGTTTGAAACTATCATGTACCCCAGAAGAGCCATGTTTTAATTCTGATTCAACCTTGTGGGGGCAGCCATTTTTTAATCCTAATTCAATATTGTAGGGTGGAAACTTTTGATTAGATTAGCTCCATGGAGATGTGAGGTGCCCGAAGGTGAATGAACCTTGGGACCTTATGTGGTGCAAAATGAGCCAGAAACAATAGAACAAATATTGTATGATCTCTGTTAGAAAATTGGGGCCTAGATTGTAAACTTATAGCAGTGACATTTAGTCCAGAGTTGTAAATGTTATTTCTAGATTTTGGGATGCTATGTTATTTACGTGTAACCTGGTACTTCCCTGGAATTTTGGCTACCTGTTTGACACCTAAGACTCAGAGTTGGAACTCTGCAGCTCTGAAAGTCAGCACTGCTACATACAACAGCTGTTAAAAGGACCAAAAAAGAGAACAGGCTTCAGTTAGAGATAACTACAAAACTGATTGGGTCAGGACTAAGGAAAATCAGAATACAGGGGTAAGGATGACCTTGTCTACATTTTAGAACTTCACCTATTATATGAGACCAAAGGAAGAGAGCTTTATTTTGCCCAAAACTTAAATATTTTTGTAGCATATAATCTAACAAACCTTTCTGGATAGTCCATTCAAACAACCCAAATACATGGAACCTAGAATGTGAATGAAGGCTTATAATTCTGTATAGCTTAATATAATACATGGATACATTCCAGATTATGTTTGGCAGATAATTAAAACATATTGGCAAAATCCCCTGAGGGACAGGAGAAAAAATATGGAACTACTAAGATTTACCACTGGAGGAAACCCTGATATTGACTCAAACATTAGAAACTCCTAAATCAATAGGCCAAGCCCTTGACCTTGAAGCTTGCCTTGTGAAGCTTATTTCTGTAACAGAGAACTTAAGCCTTTGCATAAACATGCCTAGGAGTTACTTCCAGAGGACCTCTATTGTTGCTCAAATGTGGCCTCTCTCTCTCTAAGCCCAACACTGCAAGGAAAATCATTACCCTCCCCTCTGCAAAGGGCATGACATCTAGGGGTGAAAGTCTCCCTGGCAGCATGGGATGAACTTGGCCCTGGCACTGTGGGACCAACAATACTTTCCTGACCAAAAGGAGGAAAAGAAATGTAACAGAATAAGGTATCAGTGGCTAAGAAAGTTCAAATAAATTCAAGAGGCTATCCTGGAGGCTACTCTTATGCAAGCTTCAGCTAGATATGGCTTATTACCATGGTTTGCCAAACCCAATCAAAACCATTCCTACCAGCTCTAAAGAACACTTAGGGCTTCTATCTGAGATTCTACAAAAGTTGCATGCACTTAAGATTACTTTTCAGAAACGTATAACCTCTAGGTGGATCCCTAGGCCAGTTAAGTTCTGAAACCCAGAGGGGCTAACCTCTCCAGGAACATCAGCTAGTTCCATTCCCCTATCCTCATATTATTGACACCCCTTTGCAACATGAAACATTTAGAAAAGGCACAGCCCAAATACCTCTAAAGATTGGGAGAAGGATCAAAGGAGTTGGAGGAGTCATAACAGAGAAGATAGGATTTAACAAAGTAAATTCAGATTGCTGAATCATTATATTGATGTTTCTTTTAGTCTCCAGTGTCTTGGAACAGCTAAAAGGAAAAATCTAAAATTGTGGAACTGTAACCTATATCAAATCCTGAAATTTGTTCTATAGCTACTTGTTAAAATGTACTTTGATATTTATTGGTTTTTTTGTAGATATGTTGTATTTCAAATAAAGATGTTTTTTAAAAACTGAATTATTATATGTAAGAGAGGGTAAAGATCTTTCTTAGAGTAAAATATGCCAACTAATATAAAAAAGAATGATGAAGTTAACAAATCCCCAATGAATGCTAAAACTTGTAGAGGAAAATTTCATAAGTGAAGGATATTTGTATAAAGTATCTCCCTATAAATTACTTATTATTATAAGGAGAAAAATTATAACTTTGCAGTCTAGAGAGAGATGGAAATATCACCTTAACCAAGTGATCAAAGTTTCCATCACCAGTAATGAGAAAACCAGCATCATCTGGCTTTTAATATTATGCACTAAGAATTCATCATCACTCCTGTATTATTCCTGCAAGTAAACTCCAATTTGCATTAAAGAAAAATCAAATGAGCTCAAATATCATGTACTCTTCAAAAATCTCAAGACAAAAGAGGTCAAAGAAAGATTGAGAAAATGTTTCAAATCAATGAACTAAACAGAAATGAGAGCTAAGTTCAATGCATAAACCTGGATTGTGCAAGAACTGAAGGTAGGAAAAATAATGCAAAGGATATTACCAGAAAATTTTATAAAATATTAATATGGACTATGAATTGGATAATTGTATTGCATCAGTCTTGGATATTCTGATTTTAATAAGTAATTATTCTTCAGTTATGTAAGAGAACATTCTTGTTAGGAAATACACTCTGAAATAGGAATAAAAAAGCAAGAAGTACTACTCAGTATCAAATGGTATTACATAAAAGGAAATCATACAAAATATAAACAATGAGTGACTCTAGATAAAGAGTGTTAGGAGATTTATGGAATTCCTTGTATTGGTTTTAGAACTTTAAATCTGAAATTACAAAAATGATAAAATGAGGCAGACTTGGGCTAAAACACCATTCCCAAATTATAATATTATTCATTGCTGTAGCCTTGTTATTCTCATTATGAACTATGGTCTGTATCCACATTCAGATATATATTTCAGAGCTGTTAAATATGTTCATATTCATTTGATTTATAAGTAGATTTCAGCTTAATTTTTTGCTTATCTGTATTTTTCCATGTATCTTTAAAATATCTAAATAGCTATTTTAAAGTGTTTATCAACCAGCTTCCATTCTGAATCACATATATACTTCCTTCTTATTTTTTTTTTCTATTAGTATACTTTTAAATCAATCCTTTAATTTTTTTCATTGGCTGCCAGGCACTGTGATTGAAAAATTTAGAGACACTGGATGATGTTTTTGTTAGATAGATAGATTAACGCAGCATATGCCTCCTGTAATGTGGGTGGTTCCAGATTTTGTAAGAACTGCTCTATTTAGTCATCCCATTATTCTTTAAGTAGTGCATTTCCTGAAATTTTAACAGAAAGACTGAGTTATTTACCAAGCTCTTTTAAAATTGACAGGAGTTTAAATCCAAATTTTGTTATCCTATATTTGACTTTTGATAAAATCTCAGTTTTGGTCTGAAGCCTCTCAGCTGCTTATCTTCTGAGTTCTTTAGAGTTTTCTTCTTTGTATTTGCAAGTAAGAATTAGTTAATTATTTGAGGGGAATTTGTGTGTTGATTTTGGAGGTCCCACAATTAACGCTCCCACCTCTCTGGGGTAGTTTCCATCTATTACCTGGCCTCTTAGAGTCTCACATTCTTATGTCTATCCCTTGTTTAATTAAGGTTGTTGCTTTCAAAATGAGCAGTTTGAGCCCCTCTGTGAATTGAGAAGCACCTTGGATAAAAAGCTATGAAGTGTGGACTCATCTGGAATGATTTCAAAGATCATTATCCTTCCAATTTCTGCCTGTTTTCCAGTACTTCAAATAGTTCTTTTTTTATATTTTGTTGTTCTATTATGGTTATCAAATAAAGAGTTAGTCCAGATTATCAAAAACGTTAGTCCAATAAAGCTACTCTGTCATGATCAGCAGGAAAATACTTTCATTTTTGAAATTCATAAATATGCTTACAATGAAGTTAAAGTAATGGATACATTTCAGGTGTTCTTTGTGTTATTGTTATTTTGCCATTGTATGCTTAGAGTGAGTGTTGCTCTTTGATCAAACAAATATTGTAACTGAAGGGCAGACAATAAGAACTTACCAAATAATATACCAATTGTTCTAAATTAATCTGCATTTTGAGTCAAGGGAGCAGCAGTAGATAAATCCATCATTTGTTCATTTTCTAGTTAGTATGAGGAGAAGTGAAAGATGTTATTTAAGATATCTTTCACAATAAGCTCAGTACCTCATTACAAAATGTAAATCAGTGATTGAATGGATTGTATGCATTTCAAATGTCCCCAGGGCCACAGAGAATCATTGCAAGCTCTGTTTTTTCATTTTTGGTCATAATTTTCATCAGTACAGAGACTTGTATGAAGAAACTTTTTTGTTTTTTGTGTTTTTTTGCTTTTATGTCTATCTCTTCTACTCATCTACTCATTCCACCCATACCTTTCACCTCCAGTTTAATAAATTGAGACTCTTCAGCCTAAGTGAAATAAATTATCAATGCTTCTAATGTTAATTATTATCCTTTTTGCATTTATTTGTGGTTATGACACATAAAACTCACTTATATAGAAGAGTGGAATAAAATTGCTATTTGGCTTAGTTTCTTTGGTTTCTGCTTCAATTTTACATATTGACTTACTGAACTTTTTCTTGTTTTAATTTATAGTTTTTATAATGCATTATCTAAATTACCAATTAAGTTTTAAATTATTTTCTGCAAACATATAATAAAGAATAATTGCATTCACTTGTTATTAACTGGTCATTCAACTAAATGTACACTATTAAATATCACATGTTACATTGGCCTTCATAATGAACATTTTAAAGGCTTTCTTGTGCAGGTTTCCTAATGCAGACATTTCTTATAGTGATTTCAGTACAGGAAGGCTCTTTAGTGAATACTCCATGAAGTCAGGTTGATATTAAACATGCCTTGAAATTGACAGAGAGAGAATAATTACAACTTTATCTCATTCTCTTACAATATTAGTTACACTTTTATGTAATTTAATAATTATTATTTTATCTCATCAAACATCAAATATTAAATACAATAAGAAAGATTATGGTACACAACATCTATTAAATGAATTAACATGTTTACTATATTTTATTGACAACATCAATAAAACAACTAAATAAAATCAAGATATAAGGTGGCATCTGTCAGGTCTCAGAAAAAGAACTTTAAATATAAAAGGGACTTTTTAACTCAGATGACCCTCAGCTCCTTTTGCAGAAGCAGCAAAATCCTCAGGCATGCTGGTGGTGCACCCAACAGAAAGCACCACACCCACCAGAAAGTGAATGAAGCAAGACCAGAATGATAAACAGCCATGCAGTCAAAATCTGTCCCTGCTTCATAACTCTCCCCTCCTGGTGCAGTTTTTCCTTTAAAACTGCAAGCTCTCAGAAAGAAAGCTGGAGCTATTTCCTTTCTTTTTGCTGGCAGGTTTTGCTGGCTCCCACGTGCCTGGTTTCTCACTTCTCTTTTTTCCCCTCAATAAACCTGTTAAGATTTGACTCACTGTCCCATGTGGATTCCTTAATTACTCCTCACCTAATGGCATCCTGGCAAGTAAGAATGTATTATTCCAGCTAAAGAGAGATCCACTGTCATGTAAGTTTATAAACTTCCAATAGCGGGGTTTTTCTTCTCCCTGACCCAACCAACACTAACTACATTGATGCCTGAAAGGCAGATGTAATGAATAGAAAATGATTTGAAATCAGAATTCAGTCTCCATCACTTGAGTAAATTTATCAATTTATTCAACCTTCTTGCATCTACAATTTGATTCAACTAAATATATATTCACTGGATGGGTAAAAGTGTTAATTGCAATGTTTGAAAAGAGTTGACACATCATGAGTAGTTCAAAAATGGTTATATTTTCAAAATGCTTCCAATAGAAAATAGTTTAAAAGAATATTCAACTGCTATTTCAAAGATCTCTTTGAAAATTTAAAGTAAATATTTCCTGTGTTTGTAATCTGTTTCCAGAATTATTTTTTCTTTTGTTTAGCAATTTAATTCTTTGTCCTTTTTGTCTGGTAGCCTATAGAAGTAGTTATTTACTTTCAGAGATTATAATTAAAAGGAGGAGGTGTTCTAGGCATTGGAGGCTTGTTTGTCTCATTGACATGTATACGCTCATTGCCTCAAACTGTAAGCGCCTCAATTTAGGAATATTTTATTCAGTTGTTCCCATGCTCATAATTCCAGTATTTATTCCTCTTTGCATTTCATTATTTTTCCTATTCTGCAGGTTGGATATTTTTGATATCTTCTTAAATCTTTCAGTTATCCTTCAGTTGCTTTCTTACTTTATCAAAATGTAAAATTTGGTGTTCCAATTCACTCTAACACATTTATTCTCATTTAATAACCCACAATAAATGAATTTACATTTTAGAGTTGTTTCAAATTAAATGTATGCATTTTAAATAAAGTTCTTCTCTTGCATAATGTAAAAATAGCTAATACGTCTTATCAGTGACTGCAAAGACGTTTTCACTCTTCAATTCTGATTATTCACAAACCCCTTTGGATATCCTTTCACCTTTTGCTGTTATCATTATTAAATTGGCCTTAAATGTATGCCTTATCAGATTTAACTTCAAAACATATATTTCTGCTGCTTTTTTTGTTTTTTATTTTCATACTTGGATTTAAGATGTTAATTTTGATATTGTAAATCAAAATGATGAGGAAGTAATTGGTATAGTACTGTATAATTATCTTTCATATAATTTGTATAGTTTTACATATTTTTACTTCCCTTCTTTCCATAGAGCATTAAAACAAAGACAAAACCATTAGTGGTGATACACATTTTTAGAAATTTATGATATGGTTTCACAATAAGTAAAACACTGTGTGATTTGATTTAAAATTATTTAATTAAGGTGACATGAGGATGCAATATTAAAAGTCTTTAAGAAAGTTAATCTGAGTAAATTTAGACAGGAAACCATGAAACAAGTTAGAGGACATAGTAAAATAAATAGGGGATTTTTTTTTCATTTCACTTTGATTCAACAAATTTTCTACTTCTTTGAGAGAAATGCAATCCTCTTTATGGAGTGGTCAAAAGCTTGTTTCACTTGCTTGTTCCTCAGTGTATAAATGAAGGGGTTCATCATAGGAGCCACAGAAGTAGTGAGCATTGAAACTCCTTTATTTATGGCCACCTCTTCCTTTGCTGAAGGCTTGACATAGATAAAGATGCAGCTTCCATAGGTGATGGAGACCACAATCATATGAGATGAGCATGTAGAAAAGGCCTTTTTTCTTTGCTGGGCAGAGGGGAATTTCAGAATTGTCCTGATGATGTATGTGTAGGACAGAACCACACATGCTAGGGTGATAATGAGTGCAAAGACAGCCATAACGATAACCATCTGTTCTATTAGCCATGTATCTGTGCATGAAATCTTTAAGAGGGGACCTGCATCACAGCTAAAATGATCAACAGCATTAGAGTCACAGAATTCCAGCTGGAGGCCAAAGCTAAGGGGTGGGAGAATGATAACCAAGCCAGCCACCCAACAACAGATGACTAATAAAATACAGACTTTGCTGTTCATGATGGTCATGTAATGAAGGGGTTTACAGATGGCCACATAGCGGTCATAGGACATGGCAGCCAAGAGAAAAAATTCTGTTGCTCCAAAGAGAATAACAAAAAATATTTGGCTTGCACATGCATTGTAAGTGATGGTATTGTCTCCAGTTGATATACTGTACAGGAATCTAGGAATACAGACAGTAGTGAATGAGACTTCTAAAAAGGAGAAATTTCTGAGGAAAAAGTACATAGGAGTTTTAAGGTGGGAGTCCAGCATTGTGAGGGTGATAATGGTCAGGTTCCCTGTTACACTCAACATGTAAGTGAGAAACAGAAAGATAAAAAGGAGAACTTGCAGTTGTGGATTATCTGTCAATCCCAGCAGGATGAAGGTGTTTATTGCTGTGTGATTTCTCATCATTGATTTACAGCATCCATACTAATCTGTATGTAAAAAAATCAAAGAATGTTAATGAGAAGGTAGATATTCAAAACCTATAGCAAGAGGACCAGCATATAAAAGCCACACAAACTGGCATAAATGTTTTCCTCCCTCTACAGCATGATTGATGCTTCCACTCTCTGTCAGTAGCCTTCCTGATTTGTCTTAAGTATTTATGTTATTGTAAAGTAATGCAAGTTTCCTAATATTATTCTTTGCTGCACAGAATTTGCAAATGTAGTTTAACACCTGTAATTTGTAACATGCATTAGATTTGCACATAGGTGAGAGAAAAGATGATGCCCTTTCATGAATACCTAAAGGATATTTATTTTGAACAACAAAAAAAAGGTATTTATTTTGTCCCAGACAAACCCTGGATATGGATATATGCAGCTAATTAAGAACATGAATTCTCTCCCACTGTTAATATTTAGGATTGTTTTAATAGAAGATTCATTTGTCCTGGAAAAACAAAATAACAACAACAAAACACAACACTGGATCTTGAAATTTCCCCTTCTCTCTTTAGACATCTTTGCTTGTATTCCTTATTTCATATTCCCAGCTCTATAGTACATACAGGTGATTTCTTCTACAAGTGTTTTTTATATACAGTGTGAGAAAATTTTTTGAGATATTTACAAAAAGGAATATCCTCATATATTTTCTCATGTTATTGTTCTAATTAATGGAAATTTCAGTTAATTTCAGTTATTGACCAGTTCTTTTTCCCTCCAAGCCACTGAAGTTAAAATCACATTTAATATTATTGAATATATTCTTCCAAGCTTTACATTTTTGTTTTTAAGATCATTGAGAATTTGTTTTTAAGACCATTGAGAAACTAATGTCTCCACTTTCTCATATCACCACTCAACCTAATCTTCAACCCATTGTTACCCTTACTTTCAATTTTAAACCCTACTGCTTTCCTAACATCTACAAGAACTTCACTATTGTTGAAATCAATGGCACATTTTCATTTTTATAGTGCCTGCATCCTCACAACATTTTTTCCTTAATGTTTAGTCATTCTTCAAATGGTTTTCCTGCCATCATTCTGATGTTCTTATGAACTCTGGATCTCTCTTTTCACCATTTCACAGGGGCTTTTTCTCTGTCCATCTATGAAATATTGATATTTGTCAATATTTTATCTTCAGAGCTCTCTGTTCTTGCTTTCTGCTCTTGCTCTGTACTCTATAGGGGTGATTTTACCCAGTCAAATTGATTAGTTCATCAGTTTATGACTTATTACAAAGTTAAGATCTTTTCCCCATGAAAACATTGCTTAATGTACAGACCCATCACATACCATATTCTGAAAGTGAAACCATACTTCCTTCTGTGCTTTCTCCTTTCCCAGTATTATCTATTTCTAGATAAAAATAATCTATTCTGTGTGACATGCAAAGCACTTCATGGACAGGACTGTCATTGGTTTGCATACCTCATCACTTGCCAGTTGTTGACCTTTCTCACCCACATTTTAAGTCACATTAAAACTGTCTATTTATGGTTCTTCAAAGTTACTACATGTTGTTCTTTCTGCACAGGCTGATCCTCCCACCCTCCTTTGACTGACTGATGCCTTTTAGTCCTTTCAGGATTCTCTTTGGGTATCAATTATTCAGGGAGATTTTCATTTACCCACCTAAAACTATGTGAGATTATGCTCCTCCCTGTGTTTTGTTCCAAACACTTTTTGTACCATATCTCAGCATGGGTTACACTGTATTGTAAATCTGAAGTATACTTATATTGCTGTTTCTGTAAATGTTATTCTTTATACATCCCTATGTTCCATTATTTTGGCATGTATAGGGCCCTTCATAAATGTAAGCAGAAGAAATGGAGCAGGGTTGTCTTTAGACCTAGACTAAGCTGTATTGTTTGATGGCTATTAAGCTCAATAGATTCAAAGCTTTTATTTGCTTGTCAGTTTCAAATTGCACTGTCATTTTGGGTACATTCTTAAATAAAAAAGCCTGAATATTCCTAATTCTAAACTTTGTAAATGTTCCTTTTCTAGTATTGTCCCTTTCTCTGTCTGTGACCTAGTCCTTCCCTTATCCTTAATATAATTTCCCACCTGCTGTTGTCTGTTTGTTTCTATTAATCTCTCTTCTGGACCTCTTGCTTGTGTTTAGGATATTTTCCCTTTGTCCAGGGTTTGCTACCCATATGACATTTTGTAAAGCATAGTTGTTTCATTTTTATTATTTTATTTTATTTTTATTCTTTTCTAAAACTGAAACCACCTAAGTGTTCTGAAGATTTATTCTGCTCCTGAAAGAGACTGTGGAGTGCGGCATATTTTCACCAGTTTCCACACACCAGACACTGACATCTTGTCCCTGATAACAAATATCAATGTTCTCACTTAAGGAATCAATTTGTATAATTTTCACTAAAATCAGTAGGCATACACATAGATAATATATATGGAGCCACTCCAGACATTCAACAATATTCTAATATTTTTAGAGTGATTGGTTCACTAGGGTCACTAGAAAATGAGGGACTTTGTTCTGGGATCTGTATTATCCTTCATGGCTACAGACATTGTGCCTGTCTTTTTTATTTCAACAAATTTTATTTAAATTTAATAATATTTAATAAAAATATTAAAATAATTTTAAGTGAATGATTTAATGTATCTTATATATGGCTTCTAACTTAATTTGTATTTTAATCTTTTAAAAAGGGGAGAAATTTTCAGATGATGCTGATAGCTAAAAGGCTTAGGCTACAATATCAGGAAGATTGAAATTGTTGCTGAATCCTGTGTCTGTACATGAGATAGAATCTCTTTCTTCTTTGTTTAAATAGTATACATCCCTCTCTGGACCCTTAAATCTATTTCTCTCACATCTACTCTCCTAGACCATTTGCTAACACAAACTGAAATGAATTAATTAAGTAGCCTTTTCATATTCATAGAATAAATTCCACCCTTTTCTTTATGCACTTAACTGTCCAGTTCTCTATGCTATCCTGAACCAACTTCAATAATATTCTTTTAGAGAAACAATGTTTAAGCCCAAAGGCAAACCAATAAAGGTACATCTCGTAAGGGAAAATGTATGTCACCACTTTTCTATGACCTGGGACTGTTAAAAACTTGCTAAAACACTACATTATTCAACTTTTCATGGGCTTACCAGTAGTATTCCTGTTTCTTTATTCATCAGTTTACCTCAGATAGAATAGCATACTAATATTTTTTTCTGACCCAGTGTTTTTGAGGTATAGAAAATAATCCTACAATAGCCATGGATGCCTCCCTCTTATATCAAAAAGCAAAAGGGCAAACTGAAAAATCACCTCTTCTCTGGTGATTTTGTTACCCCCCACACATACACAGGAGGTGTGACACATGATTTAGAGTCTTTGGTGTAGTGGAAACTGCAGGAATTTGGAATCAGACACACTCATAAAAGAATTCTGACTACACAACTTCTAACATTCTAACAACCAATATTATAAAAAGGTGACTTTGACCCTGATATTCTCTAACACAAAACAATAATAATTTGCAGAGCTGCTGGGGGATTTAGAACTAATATATATGAAAACCACAATTCCTAAATAAATTGTAAATTTATCATTATTAATAGGCTGTGGCACATTATATCCCATTCCCACAGCCACTGATGGCAGCCAGCCTCTTATGAACAGGGTATTGATGAATCACAAATACAATTAGTAGCACAACAATATCGTTCAAAAAAGATTACAATACTAATTCTGAGTGTTTTAAAGACAAAATTTATCTACAAAATGATTTGGCCTAGCCTGTCATTTTTATGCTTTTTGTACTTTCAAACATGGTCTATTGTCTAAACCTCAAATTTAACCAGACTCTCTTCTCCTTTCCTCTTCTGCAATATACTATAACTTTTAATCCTCTATTTTACTCTCCATATTTCTGTATTTTAATGGGTAAGAGGGGATATGTTCTTTTTTTTTGCATGGGCAGGCACCAGGAAATGAACCCAGGTCTCTGGTATGGGAGGTGAGAACTCTGCCTGCTGAGGCACCGTGGCCCTCCCTGTTCACTTTCTTTTTGAAAACAGGAATACTCCCCTTCTTCTACTTTAATTAGGTCTTTCCTTCTCAGAAATCTTCCCACAAATACAGAGTAGGCAAAATTGAGAGAAAGGTGAAATTATGTTCTTTCATTCAGTCGTCTTTGTTCTCTACAACCCCATTCACCTGCTCAAAAGGTTCAACCACCGTTTGCCTATTCCCAAAGTATACTGGTGGTGTGCCCTGATTACAGGGAGTGCTCCCCTCTGACTTCTCTCTGGTCCACTCTTCTTAAAGATTGAAGCAGATTTGTATCCTTTTTTTTCTCCTCCATTCTATTAGAGAATATCTATGTAATTCTATGTCAGAACTTGTTTCTACCTGGCTATTGGAAAATATGGAACAAACGCTTTCAAATGGAAATATAGTGTTCCGTTTCTAGTTTATACTAGGTACAAGGATGCTTCTATTTCACAAAACAGATTTAATTATAATAAAATTCTCACTGTAGTTATTTATATAATATTTTACATTCTTCTTCCAGAAACACTTGCCTCTGATTAGGCTATTTAATGTATGATACTCAACTGGAATCACTAAGACAAATGTTGCAAATATAGATTCCTAGAAATCAGACAATCCTAATCTATTCCAGCCAGAAAGTGAGGGAGTGGGATGGAGTACCAGTGGAGGAATCTTATTTTTAACATGATAATTAAGAGTTTCAGAGGTATATAAATGCTTGAAAACCACATAGACAATTAAGGAAGTTTGTTGCCCCATGTCAACATTGTCACCTATACCACCCTCCATCAGTGTGCTGCTTATATCATACTTTAAGTGCAATCACTTAATTAATTTATTTACATTATATTTTCAGATGCAAATGAAGGCTAAGATATAAACTGACTTATTTTCCCTGTATTATGGTTCTTATTTTCTTGATGTGACCATTTTATATATTTTTCAGCAAAAAGAAAACACTCAATATTCCTGTTCATGCAACAATAACTGCTCTAATTCTTAACCAGCATTATTTATCTATAATGGTAACAATAAAACTATGTCCTGTCTGTCAACAGGGTCTCTAAGATTCCTGCTATTTCTCTATCAATTAGTGAAATAGTATTCTCCAGGAGACCACAATTAGTTTGTGGCATGAATTATTTTTCACTCATTTTGCTTTAAAATATATCCCACAAATAGCATGTGTCCTTTAGGTCTGAAAACATGAAATCTTCCTCACTTATTGAGATAGGACTTATACACTCCAATGAAGGGCGTGTTACAAAGCCCAACTTGGTTAAAGGAATGATCACAGGAAATGAACACTTATGGAGGAAAACTAATGAAACTCTAAGAAGGGGAACAGTGCTGATCTGGCATAATTAAGATAAAAATAATTGACAAAGTCACTGGCAAACATTCTTAAGTTATGGACTGTTCCATATTCTTACATCAGAGCTAAACTCTGAAGGTTTTTCAAGATATCCATAAATAACTAAAACTGTTTTGCTTGATGACCCTTCTGTTGCCCAAAGACTGGTCTCTTAGCTAACTTTCCACATAATCAAGAGCTCACTAAAAGAAAGGCAAATTTGGAGTTCTTTGTTTCTAAGCTCTCCAGGGGTTTTACTCTTCCTCTATCCTCTTTTTCTTCTACAAATTTTATTTTTGCCTTTGTTAAAATAAAAATGAGTTTATTAATGGCTTCTCCTTTATATGAATAAAATAGTGTGTTAAAAATTTATGATCTATATCATTTGCCTTAATCTTTGATTTTGGTTGAAGAATTAGTTCTCTCCCAACTACTTCAGGGCCACAACAAGAGTGATAAATAGGCCAGACTATGAAGTAACTAAGAATTGACATCCTTACTGCTGTCTCCATTTACAAATTCCCACCACACATCTCTCAGGAAAAAATTGCCTGAATGAAATACTTTTTCAGTGTTCCTAATCCTGTATAGGGTTTCATGAACAACAGTAAAAATACTGCTCTTTCTCTGTCATCAAAGTCTTCTGTACTGAAAATAATTTGTTTTACTTATATATAAGCAGACTTTTTGTTGAACTAATATTTACTCAGGCAGGATTGATTATTTCTACTTGGATTTTTTCATTAAAGTTGAAATGTTAAGCAAAGCCTTCTATTTTTCAATTATATATTTCAGGGGATTGGAAAATATATTTCTGTATGTCCTTAAAATTGCACTGCATGAGTGATCACTTGTAGATACATAAATATAGCTATGACTTCAGTCTTTTCAAAGACAGTTGAGTAGCTTCATAGTATATCACAACAATTTTCCATATTAAAAAACTGAAAGCAGTGCAACTAAATACATTACAGAAGAAAACATGAAAAATATTTCTTTCCTCATCAAAAGCAAGAAATTAATTATTTTATCTATCTTACTTTTCAGGGGCTGTTATGACAAATACCAAACAGTGTTTAGCTTAAGCAACAGGAATTCAGAGGCTCACAGTTTTGGAAGCTAGAAGTCCAAAATCAGTGTGCTGATGAGGCCAAAGCCTGGAGTGAACTGGAGATGGCTTTCTGGCAATCCTCCATCACAGGGCAGTCTGTCTCTTCCTGTCCCCTGCTCTAGTTCCTCATCTCCTGGTCAGGTGGCTCCTTTAAGTTACTCCAGTTATATGGATTAAGGCCCAATCTCAGTCAGTTTGGTTTCACCTTAACTAATAATTTAGTCAAAGATCTTACTAACAAATCGGTTTTCACTCTTAGGACCAGGGGTTAAGGCTTGAGCATGCACATCTTTTATGGGGGACATGAGTCAATCCCCAAAAGGTTCTTACTGTTTTAAGACTTTTTTGTGATTTCTGCTGGCAGCTCCGTAATGGATTCTACTGCATTGTGTTAAGGGAGATGTGATATACCAATCTAACATGATCATGGACCTACCTTTACTCTCTGCACATCTCCTGAAGGTTCTGGAGTTATCCTAGTTTCCCATGTTTACATTATATACAAAATCTCTCACTAGAAACTCTGCCTTAACTTAAACTTTGGAAATATTTTCCTTTGGTTATTGTCAAGAATAGAAGAAAGGCTAATGTAAGGAAGGAGAAGTTAAATAACTTTCTCTGTCTTTTTCTAAGAGTGCTGTTCTGATCATTCTGAGCAGGGAGTTCACTTACTTACTCTAAAAATAAGGATACATGTTTGTCAGTTCAGTCTCCTGGAGGTGCGCTGGGATTGCTGTATGAATAGGATCCTTGGTGGCCCAGGTACAAAAATCCTTAATGAGCCTTCTGTGTAATAAAATTTGGCAAAACAACTAAAATAGAGAGCAGTACGGACACTGTCCTTTGAGACAGTTAGGTAGAATAACAGCATCAGACATAGGCTACATGCCCACCCTAATGAGAAAAAAAATACACAAGTCTGATTCAATTTCCTATTATGCTTTCTAAGGAGATGAGCATGAAAGTTTTTAGGCAATAAAATTAATGCACTTAAACTTATCTCACATAATATAATCATCTACTAGTTATGAAAAAAATACAGTGATACAAATTACTCTTGTTTTACTGGAACATGTATCATAATTAATGAACCAAGGTTGTTATGTCATTCATAACTAATAGCCATAGTTTATTTAGATTTCCTTAATTTTCAACTAATACCATTTTCTGTTCATAAATCCCATTGAAGATACTGTATCACATTAATCTGTCATGTCTCCATGGCTATGGCAGTTTTCCAATTTCCTTGTTTGGGGGACTTTGACAGTTTTGAGGAGTGCTGGTCATGAGTTTTTTGTTTGTTTGTTCCTCCAATAGGGTTTGTCTGCTGTTTTTATCATGATAAGACTCGAGCTATGGGTATTGGGAGAATGATCACATAGATAATGTGCCATTTTCATCACATCCTATCTAGGGTTCATATTATTATGTTATTAACATGGTTTAGAACTGGTGATGTTGATTTTGATCATCTGGCTGAAGAAGTGTTTGCCAGGTTTCTCTTCTGTCAAGTTACTCTTCCCCATTTTCTTTCCATACTGCATTCTTTGGAAGGAAGTCATTATATGGAGTTATGCTCCACCATCTTCTAGTTTGGAATATCTACATAATTTATTTGAAATTCTTGTTCAGGAGACTTGAGAGATATTTTGAAGTAGAACCAATAGGATTTAATAATTTGATGTAAGAATAGGTAAAGAAGCAATAAGAAATGCATCACAGTATTCTGTTTGGCAAATCAGTAAAGGTGATATCCATCAAACAAGATAATAGAGAGAGAGAGAGCATGTTTTGTAGGAGGGAAGAGATGAATTTTCATTATTGAAACCAGATTCTGATGTGATGTGCAGTCACATATGCATATGGAAATGTACATGGGATCATTGCAGTGGCAATTCCTGAAAGAATTATGCTTCTGTATATCAGAAGCAATCTATTTGAAAATTTGATTTTATAAATGAAATATTAAAATGATATAAAGATACAGTTTTAATAAGCTTAAAATGGTACAACATTCATAGGCTGAAAAATATATGATGTTTATAAGATACTTTGAAGACCTGAAAATGTCTAATTGTATCTTGTGTATGAATTGGAAAAATCAAAATATGAAGAGTTAATACTTCAAAAATCCATTTACAGATATGGTGAAACATCACTTAGATACTAGTATTGTGGGTGTAAATTAACAAACTGATTCAAGACTTATTATGAAGCTACAGCAGTAAATACATATCATAAACAGAGATTTTAATAATAAAGTATGATATGAAAAAGCCATAAAATTCAGGAAACTATATTAGTAGATGGACATGATCAACCTGCTATCTAATAAAGCCAGTTAGAATAAAAATCACAGCACAAAAATAAAATACCTATAAGTAAATTAATAATATGTGTGTAAAATCTCTCTGTACACAATACACATTTGAAGTACCTATAAGTAAAACTGAACAAATGAGATGATACAATGTCAACAAATATACTAATACTCACATTGTAAGAGCTAATTTTCCTCACATAAATTCATAAAATTAAAGAGTTTACAATTAAAATTTCCATTTCTAGTCAGAGATAAAGAGAAATGGAAACAGTATAACAAGATCAAGAAGAAAAATGATCCTGGGCCACCTGCAAAATGGTGGCTTTTCCTGGAACCATCTGAGAACTGAGGACAAAGGGAAATCAGCTAATCTGAAATCTGGTGATAGACAGTTATATGCAGGGAGAAGTAGGAACTGAGTCTTTGTTTATCTGGAGCTAACACAAAGGATAATATAATTCAATAAAAGGGTACTGCTAGGGGACAATGTGACGGTGGCACAGTGGCAGAATTCTCACTTGCCATGCTGGAGAGACACGGGGCCTCCATTCCAGTGCCTGACCATGTGAAAAAAGAAAAAAAATAAGTTTAAAGAGTACTGCTAGGAATTCATATAGCATTACTGAAAGTCAAGTGTGGGCTACTGTAAGAATGTGAAGCCCCAAGGGCCATGGACATGAGGGATTTCACACCCATTTCCAGGCTT
This sequence comes from Myrmecophaga tridactyla, assembly GCA_004026745.1. NCBI lineage: Eukaryota > Metazoa > Chordata > Mammalia > Pilosa > Myrmecophagidae > Myrmecophaga > Myrmecophaga tridactyla. The sequence goes on along the minus strand of PVIY010026689.1, from coordinate 16,850 downwards.
TTTCCCAAGGATCTCTATCAGCAGTTAATAGAGAACATAGGGAAGAAACCTGAGAAATCAAGGTTCGTATATGGTGCTGGCTGGGACAGCAAAAGAACAGCTACTATTCTTCCAAGACCCATTCCTGTTACTCCTTTATACAATGAAGGATTATTTTTTATGGGCATAGCCAGCAACCTGTAGCCTTAAGACACTGGTGGGGAGGGAAAAGGAATTAAATTAGACTTCTGGAATATATTCTAGGCCTAGTAGTAGATCTGAAGAGGAGCATGAGTGGCTTATGAAGGCCACATCCCCAAGTCCAAGGTTCACTGTGAACGTGTGAGATCAAGCTTAATCAAAACACCAGAGTATTCTCCCTTCCTGCTTTCCACCACTACTCCAGGAAATAGTAAGGAAAAATAATAGATGACAGAGTTGGAAGAGGCACATTATATCTGAGGACCAGATTGTTTTTTTGCTAGCCAAACTAGTCAACACCTTAAATACAATGTATCATTGCAATAATTTGATGTCTGTGGGGAACTGATGGTAATTGTAGCAAAAACAAATTCCAAAATCATTTAAGTACTAACTAGCTCAACAAAAATGCCAACACTAAAGTACGAATGAACAAAAGATGTACTCATATCTAACCAGGAAAATATTTATCTTTGTATGTTATTTCCTAAACAGCATATATGGCTTTTACAAAAAGATTATGAGGAAAACAGCACAGTCCAAAGAGAAAAACAATCATCAGGATAAGATTCAGATATGACACAGATTTGAATTGAGAGAGGAAACTTAAAATTATCATGGTTGTGGTCCTTTGACGCTGTATGTACCCCATATTTGTAAATTTAGTACATTCATGTGAGTGTGACCCTATTTTAAGTAGGACTGTCAGGTCTCAGAAAAAAGAACTTCATATTTAAAAGGGACTCTTTTAGCCAGGGGTCCCCTCAGCTTCTTTTGCAGAACTAAGAAGTGGCAGCAAGATCCCCAGGCATGCCAGTGCTGCACCCATCAGAAAGCACTAAACCTCCATGTGGTCAAGACCGGTCCTGGCTCTGATAACTCTCCCCTCCTGACATGGTTTTTTCTTTAAAATTGCAAGCTCTCTGAAAGGGGGCTGGAGCCATTTCCTTTTTTTTTTTTGCTGGCAGAGTTTGTGGACTCCCACCTTCCTGCTTTCTCCCTCCTCTCCCTCAATAAACCCATTAATTAAGCTTTGATTCCATGTCCTGTGTGGATTCCTTAATGACTCCATGCCTGATATTTGGTGCCAAAACCCAGAAATGGAAGTCAGACTGAGGCTTAGCTTCCTGGCCACTCTGGGTCTTCCTATCAACCCCGTTCAGAGATTAGACTGAGGTTTGTTTCCAGCCTCTTGGGACTACAGGAACAGCCTTTTAGTCACTCCATTCTCTAAACTGCCTGGTTGTTCAGGTTTCTATATGCCTGAGAGTTTGAGTCACCCAACTCAGACCATCTTAACGTGACACTGGCTCACCTCTATGGCACTCAAACATCTTCAACTAATTCAACCCCAGGTAAGTGACATCTTTCTCTCCATATCCTCCCCTTGAGAGTTTTTCTTGGTGTCCTGGGGATACCTTGGTCCACTTCAGTGTTGTGACCTGGCCTCCTGGCCCCCAAAGCCTGAGTGCTCAACCAAAGTACTCCAGCTCCAGGAGTGGTTTTCCCCAGACAGCATGGTGTTCAGGGGACACCATGAGCAAAAGACTGCATGCACTTTCTTGATCCCTGACAACAAACTGGGGATGCCTGCTTTGTTGTTGTGACTGGGTCATGGGTCTGAGTGGCTAGTCTAACTTAGAGCTGCATCTTGGGTAGCCTTGTAAGCCTCCCCCTTGGTTCCCAAAGACACCCCAGCCTGTCTCAGCATGGCTCCCTTCCCTCCCCAGCCTTGTAGGCATCTGCCTCTCTGTCCACTCCAGTGTGGCACCCTGGAGCTCAGCCCCAACATGCATCAACCTCACATCCCCAGGGGAACATAAGGCTCTTATGAGCTAAGTTCCCTAGCACTTAGTAAACACCCTGCTTTTTTAAATTGAAACTTAGTAAATTTCTTCCCTTCCTTGCATAATCATGGTTAATGCTCAGTCACTTCACAGTGACTCCAAAGCTATTCCTCCCCCTAAATATACTCCCCTCAGATGTTTACTCTGCAATCACAGTAAACTCCAATTAAAAGGGGAAATAAAACCAAATAAACTTATTTTTTCTACAATACAATTTGACTGCAACACCCTTTAGATCAACAAAAATGTTGGCCACAAGATATCACTCTCAATTAGTTATCCTCACCAAACTTGATAATTTCATTCAATGCAATGGAAAAATAGTCTGAAGTGCCCTACTTCCAAACTTAACAAATTTATTAAAGTCTAGACCTTCTCTTTGCTACTCTATCACTTTGCCTCCTTCATAAAAAGCCTTTAAGCTTTCTGCCCCTCAGCAGACCTCCTTAGGCTGAAGAGTCCACAGTTCTCCCCAACCCCCTCCACTCCCTTTCCGTCTTTCTCAACCCCTTCCCCTCCCACACCTTCCCTCTTTATTTTCTAAAACTTGATAATCAAATGTACTTTTAAAATTATTTCTATTTTCAGATATTATAAAAACAGATTTTTTTCTAACCTCTGATAAAGGAATTGTATTATAAATTTTAAATTGAGCAAATGCAATTTTATTCTGCTTGGGTGTGTTCTCCCTAAATCTGTATAAGCTCACTGATAAATTTAGCTAGTATTGTAAATAAATTGTTGAAATTCTCCCTGAAATGGCCTAACTAGATAAGTTAAGTTACTTGAAACTAAGCAATGTACTTGGTAATAATAACATCTATATAAAGCATAATAAAATTAAAAATATGTTAATGCTTCAAATATACTATTTAAGAAATCAATTAAGTTTGGTAAAATATAAATGAATTTTATAACTTTGATTACCTGAATTTCAAAGAATCTGGTTTTTAGATACTTGGCCATTTGTTACCTCAGTGTATGAAAGAAGCTGAATTTCTATTAATTTATTAATATCAACCAGAATATATTTGTTAATAAATACTGTCATAAATAGAGAAAACCTAATTATTGGCTTAAAAGAGTTTATATTCTAGTTAGAATATACATGTACCAGGGCATAATATAAAACAGTCATAATGAAGGAATAAAAATGCTGGAAAAATTTAAAAAGCAGAAAGGTAAAAAATGGCCTGAGAAGTCTTCATAGGGATGACACATGTAAGACCTTTAAATAAGAAAGTAGCTTTTAAGCAAATAGAACTTTGAACTAGTTTTTAGAAACTGTAACTTAATTTTGTGAATTGACACATTCCTGGCATTGTTTAACAGTTAGGAATATTGTTGAGAAAAAATTGAATTTTGCCTAGATACAAACCCCCTAAATATATATATATATATATATATGTATAAACCTGTTTATATTTCAAACATTGGGATTTCCTGACCTCTGAAGGTAATGCTGAATTAAACTGACAGATTTTAAATATTTTATAAAGTAATCATTTATGTGTTCTGAGTATAAAATACATAGATGCCTGGCTATGTTCTAAACCTAAGCATACATTTACTCTCTTCTTCCAATATTTTATAGTACATCTATCCCTTCTTCCTTTCACAAATATTGTTATTGGAAGGAAGTATGCAGGTACAAAAGCTTTATGAATTTATTATCAATATTTTTCTTATTATGTGCAGTCTGAATAAATAAAAACTATAGGTGGAATAGATATTAAAGATTATATCCATAAAACAAATTTTGCTTCTTATAATCATTGCTGGCTATAAGCCCTGAATGGGTACACAAGATAGTAAAGAGTTGGGGGGAGTGAATTTTGTTTGTTATATTCATTTCTAATTATAAGCTCTGAAAAATTATAAGCAGTTATAAAAAAGGAGTTTATGAAAATGAATTCTTTTGTTATAATCAATGCTAACAAAAATTTAATAGGTCTGTTTATCATATATTTCAAAAAAGAAAGCTTTTATATCAAGCTAAATATTCATACAAAGCTAAAGTTGAATATGCTTTCCATATTATTCATTCACATATAGCTATATGGAAAGAGAGAGAATACCTTACTTCTAGAAATTCTCTAATTATTAATAAAACTATCATCTTTAAACTCCTTGAGGCAGCACAAAGCCATGAGCAGGTAGCAGTTGTTCACTGTAAGTGTCATCAGAGTAGAAAGGACCCCATCTCAAAAGGCAATAACAGAGTATGAAGAAGCAAAAAGATAGGCCCAAACCTCTACTAAATTATAAGCAATATCCACCCCAGCACCTGATTACTCCACCTCAGAACATACACTCTTGGCCCAGCTTGGCACCACCCTCAACGAGGAATGACTTTACAATGCCTCAAAAGCATGCATGGAAAATTTTAACTGACCTGCATGGCTAGTTCCATATTGGTGCTTAACTAGCCACTCTCCTATCTCAAACCATAAATCATCCCAACCTTTACTCGGAACTCCAGCATGTCACTAAAATATGCTCTATCTGTCAGCACTCCACCTCTCAAGGCAATCTCAAAGAAAGAACAAAATGCCTCTACTCCTAAAAACTATTTCAAGTTAAACTAAAGCAATAATCCAAACCCAACCCCAGCTTCATTCAATTTTCATTGAAAGCTAAAGGCAGGAATGTCAGGTACCAGCAGAAGAACTTCTATGGTGGAGTTATACAGAGAAGATAAGATTTAACAAATGAATATGAATGTTGAACCATTAAATTGAAATCATTTTTAGTCTCCAGTATTTAAGAGCAGCTAGAAGTAAAAACCTAAAATTGTAAAACTGTAACCTCTGTCAAACTCTGAAATATGTTCTACAATTAATTGTGGTGCTGTGCTTTGAAGTTTATAGCTTCTTTTTGTATAGATACTATTTTTCACAAAATAAGAAGGAATAAAAGTTGATTGTAATGATAAAAAAATATTTAAGCCCTCTAGCCTCCTATATTCTGGTACAGCTAGAAGGAAAAATATGAAAATCCTATAGTAGCCCATGACAAACTCTGGGATCTGTCCTGTAACTACTTGTTGAAACATGCTTTGAAAACTATTGTTTTTTTTAATTTTTTTTTATTTCTTGTATTTTTTATTTTTATTATTTTTATTTTATTATTTTTTTATTTCTTTGCTTTGCTATACTACACAATAAAAAAAAAGAATTAAGGGAAAAAAAAGAGCACCTAGGTTTCTACCTGAGGTTGTACAAAATTTCATATGCTAAATTTACTTTCCAGAAATCGATGCCCTCCAGATGGTTTCTAGGCCAGATAAGCCCTAAAATCTAGAATGACCAGCCTATCCAAGAGCATCAATTAATTCCGTCCCCCATCCTATATTGTCAACACCTCTTTTCAATATGAAGAAGTTAGAATGGGCATAGCACAAATATCTCTAAAGATTGTGATAAGGATCAAAGGAGAAGGAAGAGTTACAACAGAGAATTGAGTATTTAACAAATGAGTGTGATTGATCATGATTGTATTGTATTGTATATAAGCTGAATTAGGTTGTTTAACTCAGTAAACAGATTGAATTATAAAGTGCAAATTTTGAACAAAATACTTTTTTTATCCCACACAAAAGGTAAAGCTTTAAAATACAGACAATATTATTTTTTACCTTGTATATGATTTATCTCGGTTTTAACTATATCAGTTTCATCACATCTTTAATTGGAGTTTGATCTATTTTAGTTTTTTAATCATTGCTGTGTGGACCCATGCTAACTTTCAGAGATGGAGAACCAAATGTGAGTTTTAAGTGTCATACAGACACTTAAAGTTCCAGGGAGTTATTAGGTTATACACAGTGTAAAGCACCTCAGAAGTTAAAGGTAACACAGTTTACAGTACAAGCTCTAACTTTTATAAGTACTTTTTAATGAAGCTATTTTTAAAAATAAATCATTAGTCATTTTATGTTAATAAATCATAATAGAAGTTTCATTCTGTTTCATTTTTACACATTTACCAAACTTACACAATTAAAAGAAAAATATACTTTATATATTCATCTTGCCTCTCTTTTAAAGGCTTTTTTTTTTTTTACAGATGGATCTCTGACCTACAGTTGATTAAATATACTTTTAGAGAGGTATTAGAGCAGAGTGGTGCAACTTACAATTTAGCTGTTCTCTGATCTGTAGCTTTTTAAAGAATAATTAAAACTATGACTAACAATATCATACCACTGTTTAACATCATACTGATTAATATCTGGATATAAAATTTAGGAATTTTATACAGTTTCTGAAGATATCATTAATATTATTTTACTTATACACATTTAGCCGACAACAGGATAGGACATTTCTTTTAACCACTGTAATACTTCCCAAATACTTTTTTTATGGAGCAGGTCTTCTGCCCCATTCTTTAGGAAGATATTTGCCACCCTAATGTTCTGAGTAGGTGGAGCCTATATCTGGGGGATTGTGGAAAGTATAGCTAGCACACCAATGCTTGGAGAGAGTAGATTGTTCACCCCAGTGGTCAGAAAGCCCAACATCACTGTGCAAATGCTTAGAAGGGTGAGTCTGTCCCTCCAACAGATCAGAGGGAAAAATCATTGTTCCATAAAAGACCCAAAGGCTTTGAAATCTAGTAGAATATGATTTCCTGGTGTTCTAGTTTGCTAGCTGCCAGAATGCAATATACCAGAAATGGAATGGCTTTTAAAAAGGGGGAATTTAATGAGTTGCTAGTTTACAGTTCTCAGGCTGAGAAAATGTCCTAATTAAAACAACTCTATAGAAATGTCCAATCAAAGGCATCCAGGGAAAGATATCTTGGTTCAAGAAGGCCAATGAAGTTCAGGGTCTCTCTCCCATCTGAGAAGGCACATGATGAACACAGTCATGGTTTCTCTCTCAGCTGGAAGGCCACATGGCAAGCAAGGCATCATCTGCTAGCTTCTTTGCCTGGCTTCTGGTTTCATGAAGCTCCCTGGGAGGCATTTTCCAAAGGTCGCTGGCTGGTGGACGCTTTGCTTTGTAGTGTTGCTCTCTCTGAATCTCTCATTCTCCAAAATATTTTCTCTTTTATAAGACTCCAATAAACCAATCAAGACCCACCCAAATGGGTGGAGACATGTCATCCCTTATTCCAGTTTAACAACCATTCTTGACTAAATCACATCAACCAGGGATATGATCTCATTACAGTTTCAAATATACAGTATTGAATAGGGATTATTCTACCTTTATGAAATGGGATTTATATTAAAACATGGCTTTTCTTAGGGGGCATACTTCCTTTCAAACCAGCACACCTGGGTTTGAGAATTGTTTGGGATCCATGAGCCATGTTTTCCTTCCAACTTTTCCTTATGGGTATTGAAATATTTATCCATTTCCTTCCATTGTATATTGAAGCAGAAAACTTGTTCTCTAGGCTCTAATACAGGTCTACTAATGGAGAATAATTGTGTCCCAGGATAGACCACACCCATACCTGATTTCAATAAGATTTGTACTTAGTATTTTTACTGAAATAACTTGGTTTTGGGATGTTCCAATGGAATGAATGTATTTTATATGTGGAATGAGCATGTCTTTTTGGGGTGAGAAAAAGCATTGTTATTATTTGAAGCGATAGCACCCCAGAAAAATGTAATGTTCTGAAATTTCACCCATTCCTGTTGGTATGAACCCAATTTAATTAGTATCTTTTAATGAGATTGCTTCAGTTAATATGTGACCCACCTCAAATCAAGTAGGATGGGTCTTAATCCTACTACTGTTCTCCTTTTTAATAGAATGAAATCTAGACAGAAGGAAAAATGTTTTAAAGAGCTAAAGGAAATCCTACTTAAAGAAGTTAAGGAAAGAATAATGACAATGTCTCACAAAATAGACTTAATAAAAATCGAAATTATTTTTAAAGGAACCAAAAGTAAATATGGAATTGAAATATACTATGGCAGAAACAAAAATTTACTAAAGTAGCTCAAGAGAGTAATTGACTGGCAGATGAAAGAATCAAAAGAGATTAAACAATACAGAGAATAGAGAGGACAAACTATTGAAGAAATAGAACCACAGAGAAATGTGAACACCACAAAGCATACTAATATATGTGTGATAGTAATAAAAGAAAGAGAAAGAGAGAGAAAGGAGCATAAAATATTTTTTAAAAAGTCTCATTACATGCAAGTCATCCCCCAAATATTAACAGCTATCTTATCTTCAGAAAGAATGGAGGGCAGATGTAGTAGGAATCATTTCAACATGATGAAAAACATACAAATTATCAACAAAAAAATTTATATCTAACAAAACTATCTTTCAAAATGATGGTAATACTTTAGGAACAATAAGGACAGGAGGAACTCTCTTCAACAAAGCCATCTGAGAACAGACAGAAACTGTCCAAATCAATGGTTCTGGAGTTTGGAGACCAAGGACAGAACACTGCAGCATATAAGAGAGAGTTGGATGTAACAACAGAGAAATTGTGGTGAGTGAACTTGACTGCACACCTGGTGAACATCCTCCACCCCCAAGGTTGGTAGCTGTGGGTTGGTGTGGTTCTCACCAGCCACAAGACTCAGCACAACACTTGGTCCAACTGTTGACTGATGAAGTTAACCTACTCTGTCCCACAATAAAAACCTTTCCATGTAGGTACTCAGAATCCTGTGCCTCCATTAATTTCACAAACAGACTGTGGTGAGAGACTGATCTTCAGTGTGGTTACTGGTGCCCACCCCCTACCTCAGAGACCAATAACTGAGTAATCCTTGTTCTTTCTAGCTTACAAGACATGGATAGTCCTGGTGCAATTTTTGCCTGGCAAATTTAAGCCTCAGTCCCACAGTCTAAAGCCTTTCCATTCTGAAGTTTGGGGGCCCACAACTCTGTTATTTCCACAAACACAGACCATGGTGAGAAACTGAACTTCCCCATAATTTCCAGCACCCAATGTTACTCATGAGGCCAGCAGCTTTCAACATTCTTGATTTTCACTGGCTAGCGAAACATGGTACATAGCTTGTTCAATTGTTTGTTGGCAAAATTAACCCTCTTCATTCTGCAGCTTTGACACTTTCCATGCGGGAGCCAAGGGTTCTTGCAGATGCACTATTTCCACAAACAAAGAAGCTGTTATGAGTGATTAAGCACCACCACATCCACAAGAGCCCTAAGGCCTCACCCAAGACTGGACGCTGAATGTGTGACTGATTCTCACCTGGAAGATTGCAGTAGTAGGGCAGAGACAGGGAGTCTCCCCTTAAGAAAAGTGGGGGGCCCTGAACAGTCCTGACTTAACTATTGGCCAGTGAGAGTGACCATCTGGTTCCTGCAGCCTATAACCTTTTCAAACAGGAGCCTAGGATGCTTGTAGCTCCACAATTTCCACAAACATAAAAGTTGCAGACAGTGACTAAGCCACATCATGTTTCCTGTGTCCATTCCTTACCCTCAAGGCTAGTAGCAGACATGATATACTTACTCAGAGACTTGCACAGCACACTGCCTACCCTCTTCCCCTGAGATAGACTGCTGTGGGTGTCTGGTTTTAGCTGAGACTGGGGGCCCTGTCCTTGGGAGGAGGGTAGGGACACAGGGCTGAGCTGAGCTGAGCTGATAATTGGCAAGTAAAAGAGACTCCCTGGGTCCTGCTTCTTCTATTCTTTCACCACATAGGCCTGGAACACTCACTGCATGCACAGGCAGAGGGGTGGAAATGCAGGAGCAAGCTGCACCTCACTGCCAGGCACCTCTAAGCTGGCTGTGGGCAGGGGTAGTTGAAATACCCAGTCCTACAGCCCAAGGTCATTCAGGGAGCCTGGAGACCACTAGACTCATAATACCCACAAGCTGATTCTCTGCTGGGGTACACACAGCTCCACCCCACCCCCAGGTTTGGTAGCTTTCTGCATGCATGGAGACCCATGACCTTGACTAGCTTTGCACATGTTTGGGGCCCTTTCCAGCTGGCTGACTCAGATCTCAAATTACAGTTGCACCTCCTGCATGAGGTCCTGACCTTGATTTGGAAGGAAATTACTGACAAAACAAGTGCAAAAGGAGACTGTATTAGCTAGAGTTCTCTAGAGAAACAGAATCAGTAGGAGATATCTGTAAAGTTTATAATAGTGTCTCACATAACCATGGGAATTCAGAGTCCAAGGTTTGTAGGGCAGACTGCAAGCTGGTAACTCTGACAAAGGTCATCAACAAACTCGCAGGAGAGGCTGACTGGACACCCATGGAAATGTAAGGGTCCAAGGTCTGTAGGGGAGACTGCAAGCTGGTAACACTTATGAAGTTTTTCAACAAACTCTCAGGAGAATCTGGCTGGCCAACTGTGGGAATAGAAGAGTCCAAAATCCATAGGGCAGGTTATGAAGCCAGTGATTCCAATGAAGGGTCTAGATGAATTCAATAGGAGATACTTGCTGGCTGAAGCAGGAAGAGTAACTGTCTCTTCTAAATCCTCCTTAAAAGCCTTCTGGTGATTAGATTAAGTGTCACTCACTACAGAAAATATTCCCCTTAGTGATTACAAATGCAATTAGCTGTGGACGCAGCCAATATAATCACGATTTAAGTCCATGAAATGTCCTTATAGCAACAGACAGGCCAGTGCTTGCCAGACCAGATGACCAAGCACCACCACCTGGCCAAGTTGACACATGAACCTGACCATGACAGAGAGCTTCAATGCAAACCCAAACAACTACAAAATCTTATATGAGTAAGAGAAGTAAACTTTCAAAATAACTTTATTGACATAATGAAATGCCTTGAAGGTAACAGTATATTACTAAGATCAAGATGCAATAAAATATGGCCCAGCAAAATCACCATCTTAAAACATCAGGGGATACACAGAATTTGGAACTTACCAAAGCTGTCCATACAACTATCCTAAATAAGTTCAGTGAATTGCCTATAATCTAAAGGATATCAAGAAGACATTAGAAGACCCTAAAGAAGAATTTGAAAGAATATATATAAAAATGGAAAATCTTACAGAACTGAAAGATACTGTAGATCAAATTTAGAATATACTAGAGACAAACAATAGCAGATTTGAAGATGGAGAAGAAAGAATAAGTGAACTAGAGGACAGGAGAACTGAATTTGGACATACAAAAGAACAAATGGCAAAAAAAGATGGAAAAATTTGAATTAGATTTCAGGGAAATGATGGACAACATGAAGAGTACAAATATAAGAATCATTGATGTCACAGAAGGAGAAGAGAATGGTAAAGGGCCAGGAAGATTATTTGAGGACATAATTGGTGTAAACTTCCCAACTCTCATAAAAAATATAGATATACAAATCAAGGAAGCCCAAAGAATTCCAAATAGAATAAATTCAAATAGATTCACTCAAAAACACATACTAATCAGACTGTCAAATGCTGAAAAGAAGCAGAAAGTCCTGAAAGCAGCAAGAGAAAAGTGATTCATCACATACAAGTGAAGCCATATAAGATTAAGTTTGGGGCGGCTGCCGTGGCTCAGCAGGCAGAGCTCTGATCTGCCATGCTGGAGGTCTGGAGTTCGATCCCTGGTGCCTCCTGCCCATATGCAAATTAAAAAAAAAAATTAAGTTTGGACAACTCAACAGGTGCCTTGGAGGTGAGAAGACTGTGGTATGATGTATTTAAAATTCTGAAAGAGAATATTTTCCAGCCAAGGATTCTTTATCCAGAAAAGTTGTCCTTCAAAAGTGAGGGAGAGATTAAAATTTTCACAGATACACACATATTGAGTGAATTTGTTAATGAGAGCAGCCCTGCAAAAAAATTAAAGGGAGATCTGCTGATTGAAGAAAATATAGAAAAGATAGAGTGATCTGGAGGAGGACACAGAAATGAAGAGTTCTACTAAGGGTAACTTACAGGATAAAAAGAAAAAAATGGAAAAATATATAGCTTTGAAAAATAAAAACCAAAGGATGAGTGCTAGATTCAAGAACTGCCTTCACAGTGATAACTTTGAATGTTAAAAGACTAAACTCACCAATTAAAAGATACAGATTGGCAGAATGTATTAAAAATATGACCCATTTATATGCTGTTTATAAGGGACTTATCTTAGAACCAATGATACAAGTGAAAATTAAAGGATGGAAAAAGATATTCTATGCATGCTATAAACAAAAGAAAGCAGGAGTAGCAATACTAATATCAGATAAAATAGGCTTTGAACATAAAGATGTCATAAGAGACAAGGAAAGACACTACATATTAGTAAAAAGGGCAATTCACCAGGAAGAAATAACAATCACAAATGTTTATGCAGCCAATCAAGGAGCTTCAAAGTACATGAGGCAAACACTGGCAAAACTGAAGGAGCAATAGATGCTTCAACAATAATAGGGGGAGACTTCAATACACACTCTCTTCTATAGATAGAAAAATCAAACAGAATCAATAAGGAAATGGTGAAGGTAAACAATGTGATAAACTAGACCTAACAGACATATAAAGATTATTGCACCCCAAAACACCAGGATATACATTCTTTAGTGCTCATGGAACATTCTCCAGGGGCTGCATCTGACCCCTCCAATGACAAAAAAGAGGCACAACACCTAGTTGGTCTCTTTGGATTTTGGCAACAACATATTCCTCACTTGGGTGAGCTACTCTGGACCATTTATCTAGTGACCAGAAAAGCTGATAATTTTGAATGGGGACCTGAACAAGAGGAAGCTCTATGACAGGTCCAGGCAGCTGTAAAAGCTGCTCTAACATTTGGACCATATGATCCAGCAGATCCAATGGTGTTGGAAGTGTCAGTGGCAAACAGATGCTGTCTGGAGCCTTTGGCAGGCCCGATATGAGAATTGCAATGCAGACCCTTAGGATTTTGGAGCAAAGCCTTACCATCTGCTGCAGATAACTATTCTTCTTTTGAGAAACAGCTTTTGGCCTGCTACTGGGCCATAGTAGAGACTGAACACTTAACCATGGGCCATCAAGTTGCCATGAGACCTGAGTTGCTTAAAATGAGCTGGGTATTGTCTGACCCATAAAGCCATAAAGTTGGGCATGCACAGCAGCACTCCATCATAAAATGGAAATGGTATATAGGAGATCCACTAGGGCATCTTTTAGCACTACCATGCCCTATAATTAAAATCAATGGAAAACTGCTACAACCCAATCCAGCCAGGACTACCAATGACTCTGAAACTTCAGGAATGAAGGTTTAGGCCACCCCACCAGGCAAATAACCATGGCCAGCTGAAGTATTTGCTGAGGGTAAAGGGAACATAGAATGGGTAGCAGAAGAAGGTAATGATCAATATAAAGTACGACCATGTGATCAGAAACAAGGACTTTACTGCTGTTTTCCTCAAGTTATACTATTTAAGTTGTAAGATTTGTTTAAGAATGAATACTACCCAAGGACTTGTACCCTATTCTGGGGAGATATAATGCATTTCCAGTTGTATGTGGACAGTTGAGTATTGTTAGGTGAGGAAGAAAATAATGTGTCTTTTATTGTCTTCAATTTAAAGATTAAGCATGGTTAAAGGTGATGTATATAGCTGCCAATTTGACAAGGGGTGAACTGTCATGGTCAGGTTCATATGTGAACTTGGCCAGGTGGTGGTGCCCATTTGTCTGGTTGGCAAGTGCTGGCCTGTCTGTCACTATGAGGACATTTCATAGAATTAAATCATGATTATGTTGACTGCATCCACAGCTGATTGCATCTGCAATCAGCCAAGGGGGGTGCCTTCTGCAATGAGTGATGTTTAATCTAATCATTGGAAAGCATTTAAGGGGGATTCAGAAGAGACAGTCTTCTTCCTTCTTTGGCTGGTGAGCCTCTCCTGTGGAGTTCATCCAGATCATTCATCAGAGTCGTCAGCTTCACAGACTGCTCTATGGATTTTGGACTCTATGTTCCCATGGTTACATGAGACACCTTTATAAATTTTATATCTAAAGCTATTTCCTGCTGATTCTGTTTCTCTAGAGAACCCTAGCTAATACAGAGGGCTTTTACTTCCTGATTTTAAAGTATATTATAAAACCACAGTGTTCAAAACAGCATGGTATTGGCACAAAGACAGACATATTGATGAATGGAATTGAGAATTGGAAATAGATATCCAGTTCTACACTCAATTGATCTTTAACAAGACCCCCAAATCCACTGAACTGGGGCAGAATCATCTTTTCAATACATAGGCCTGGGAGAACTGGATATTTATATCCAAAGGAGTGGAAAGGACCCCAACCTCATAACCTATTTAAAAATTAATTCAAAGTGCATTAAAAACCTAAATATGAAAGCAAGTGCCATAAAATTTCTAGAAGAAAATATAGGAAAACATTTTCAAGAACTGGTAATAGAAGATAGCCTCTTAGACCTTACAACCAAAGCACAAGCAATGAAAGAAAAAATTGATAAATTGGAATTTCTCAAAAGCAAATCCTTCTGTGCTTCTAAGTACTTTGTCAAAAAGGTGAAAAGGCAGCCTAGTCAATGGGAGAAAATATTTGGAAATCATATATCTGATAAAGGTTTGAAATCCAGTATATATATATATATATAAAGAAATTAAGGAGCTCAACAACAAAAGAACAAACAAATCAATTTCAAAATGCGCAAAAGATATGAATAGACATTTTCCTGAAAAGGAAATGCAAACAGCTAAAAGCACATGAGAAGATGTTAATCTTCATTAGCTATAAGGGAAATGCAAATTAAAACGCAATGAGATATCATCTCAACTGTATAAGAATGGCTGACATTAAACAAACAGGAAACTAAAAATGTTGGAGAGGATGTGGAGAAATGGGAACACTTAGGCATTGCTGGTGGAATGTATAAATGATACAGCCACTGTGGAAGACAGTTTTGTGGTTCCCCAATGTTCTAGTCTACCAAAGCTGCCAGAATGCAACACACCAGAGAAGAATTGGCTTTTAATAGAAGGGGATTTATTTAGTTCAAAACATATAGTTCTTCAGAGGTCCAGACCTCTGGGTTCCAATGACTTTCCCTGGAGTGATTTGTTTCTGCATCTCCAAAGGCCTGGGCTAAGCTGTGAGTGCTGAGATGAGGTATGCTGAGCTGCTTGGGCTGTGTTGCATTGAGCTCCCTCATTTAAGTACCCAGCCAATTAAATCAAACACTGTTCATTGCAGCAGGCACACCTCCCAGCTGACTGCAGATATAATCAGCGAGAGATGAGCTTCACATGCATTGGCTCATGTCCACAGCAACAGAACTAGGCACCTTCACCTGGCCAGGTTGGCACCTAAACCTAACTACCACACTCAGAAAACAAAATATTGAGTTGCCTTGTGATCTTGCAATACCACTACTTGGTATACACCCAGAAAAGCTGAAAGCAGTGTAACTAACAGACATTTGTAAACCGATATTCATAGCAGCATTATTCACAACTGCCAAAAGATGTAAACAACCCAAGCATCTATCAATGGATGAGTGGATAAACAAACTGTGGTCTATACATATGATGGAATATTATGCAGCAGTAAGAAGAAATGAATAAACATTGAGGACATAATGATGAGTGAAATAAGCCAAACACAAAAAGGATAGACACTGTATGATTTTCATTAATATGAACCCTCTCAAAAATGTGAACTCAGAGTCTTAAATTTTAGAATATAGGGGACCTAAAGTTAGACAGGAGCCAGAGAAAGGGAAGAGTTATCTAATAGGTACAGACTAGTTAATGACATTGGACTTAATAGTATGGAATGAATAGAGGTGATGGAGATTTATTAGTGGGTTTATAAGTAATCATACCATGTTGAAGGTGAATATGACTGAAAGGGGTTGTTTGGAGCCTTGTGCCTCACCAAATCACACTACAAATATAAGTTCTTACATGGACTACTTCAAAAGTATGACACTTGTACAAAGAGTTAATAATAGTAGAGTATATGGGGAAAACTACTTTTTGTGTTCTATGGTGTATGCTTAACAAGAATATATCACTAGTACCATAACAACACTAAGGATAACTAATTGGGGGAAGGTGGCAAGAATGAAATGGAGTTTTGGATTTACTCTTTGGTGTGGGTGTATGTATATGTTATTTTTCTCTTTGGAACAATGAAAATTGTCTAAAATTGAGAGTAATCATGATTGTGCAGCTAAGTGAGGACACTGAAACATTGTTTATTTGGATAGAATATATGCTATATGAATATATCTCAACAAAATCTTAAGATTTGAAATAAATAGAATTATACAAGTACTAGAGAAAAAATGTAGGGAGGGAGGTATACTCAATGTTGGTAGGGTAGCAGAATGGGGCTACCCTACATTATCTGCTACCACCACATTATCCCCTTACCACCACATTATCCTCTGGTAGGATAATGGTAGGTAGCTTAATATAATACCTGGATATATTCCAGAGTAGGGAGTGATGATTAAAAAGTATTGACAAAATCCCTTGATGAGCAGGGGAAAAATATGGAACTATTAAACTTTTCCAACTGGAATATCTCTGATACTCTCTCAAACATTAGGGATTCCCAAGTTGCTAGGCCACAGCCTTGACCTTGAGGCTTGCTCTTATGAAATTATCCTCTGGTAGGATAATGTGGTGGATCTGTTACTGGGAATATACTTAAAAGAACTGAAAACAGGGATCCAAATAGATATTTTCACACTGATGTTTATGGTGACATTATTCATGATACCCAAATAGATGTGATGGTCTAAGAGTACACTAACTGAGAAGCAAAAGGGCACCTGCAGTGTATACATATGATGGAATATCATGCAGCTACAGGAAAGTAGGAACTCATGAGCTATGCATGAGGTGAATGAACCAAGTGGAC
>PVIY010026688.1:18878-35165 GCA_004026745.1 Myrmecophaga tridactyla | reverse complement strand
GTGCTTTTGAGCCATCTGTATTTGCTCTTCAGAAAAATGCCTATTCATATCTTTAGCCCCTTTTATAATTTGCTTGTTTGTTCTTTTGTTGTTGAGTTATATGATTTCTTTTATATATACAGGAAATCAAACCTTTGTCCAATATGTCTTCACTGTTTTGTCTTTTGTCTGCTTCTTCTATCAGTTGCTGATAGAAGGATGTTAAAAATTCATACTATAATTTTACAATTGTCTATTTCTCCCTTCAAGTCTGTCTAGATATGCTTTATGTGTTTTAGAGCTCTTGTTAGGCACATATATAATTGTTTTGTCCCCCTAATCAATTGTTCCTTTTATCATTATGAAATGTTTTTTTTCATCTCTATTAATGCTCTTTTTCTTGTAGTCTTATCTGATATTAAAGTAGACACTTCGGTCTTCTTATATATGCTGTGTGCCTGGTCTCTTTTTCTATCCATTCACTTTCAACCTATCTGTGTCTTAATAATTAAAGTTAGTCTCTTGTAGGTCTAACATTTTTTTATCTCTTCTGTCCATCTCTGCCTCTTAATTGGAATGTTTAGACCATTGACATTTATTGGAATTATTCTATGGTTAGATTTAGATGCACCATTTTATTATTTCTTTTCTGTTTGTCCCCTCTATTTTTTGTTCTCTGTTTCCCCTTTTCTTTTGAATTGTTTGAGTATTTTTTAGCACCCATTTAATTAGTCCATTGGCTTTTTGGATTTATCTCTTTGTATTATTTTTCAGTAGTTATCCTAGAGATTACAAAATACATATCTGACCTTTCACTATCCACTTGGAGTTGATAAGTCACTGCACAGAAAACGGAGAAGCGTTGCCATCGTGTGAGTCCCTTCAGTCCCCTGTGAAGGGACTATGGTACCATTTTCACATGTGTTACTTCTACATACATTGGAAACCTCACTGGGAAATGTTGTAATTTTTTTCTCTAATCATATTTTAAACCTTTAATGGGGGCAGTGCGATGGTGGCTCAGTGGCAGAATTCGCGCCTGCCATGCCAGAGACCCAGGTTTGATTCCCAGTGCCTGCCCATGTGGGAAAAAACGAAACAAACAAAAAAACTTTAATAGGGACAAAACACAGTTTTTCACATCGACCCAGATCTCCATGCATTCCCAAAGATCTGGGTTACTCTCAGGTGTCATTTTCCTTTAGCCTGAAGAGCTTTCCTTAGCATTTCTTGTAGGGCAGGTGTACTAGTGACAATTCTTTTAGTTTCCTACCATCTGAAAATGTACTTATTTTGCCTTCCTTCCTGAAGGATTTTGTCACTGGGTATGGAATTCTGGTTTGACAGTTCTTTTCTTTCAGTTCCTTGTAACTATTGTTCTATGATGAGTAGATGAAATATACTAAAACAGGAAAAGGACATTAGTGGAACAGCTGGGGAAACCCAGGTGACATATCTGGAGTTTAGTTCATGGTAACATACCAGTGTTGGTTCCTTAGTTTTGACAAATGCACCTTGGTCATGTAAGATGTCAACATTAGGGGAGCTGGCTGTGAAGTTTATGGGAATATCTTTGCACCTTTTCTCTTTATCTAAAATTATTGCAAAGTAGAGTTCATTTTTAAAATACACTCCAGGAAAGATAACAAGAAGAGAGAGAGAACATCTATGTGAAGGCAGGTAGTGGAGGGGAGGGTCTGGCTCCATAGGACAGAGGAGCAACAAATAAATAACCCTATAAAGAATCATGGAAGCCGGGCCCTCACCGTCAGAGGACGGCAGCATAAATACAGCAAGAGAGGAGCTAGTGCTGGGTTGGGACTGAAGATCTCGATAGCAACTCACAGTTTGCAGCAGATATAGATGTTTAACTTGGGATAAATAGAAATGACTATCAATATAGGCGTGTGGGTGTGCATGAGTGTGAATGTGCATGTGTAAATGCGTGAGTGTGCACCTGCACGCACTCTGCAGCCCTGTCCATGGAGAGCATTTTAGGAGCAGTGAGCCACTTTGCATCCGGACCTGGCTGCTAAACCCCGCCCCGCTAATGGAGCCCCAGGCTCGCTGGAGGGGAGGCCAATAGTATGCAGGGAACGCGCACAGCAAGCCTGGAGCATTCTAGCAGCCCGCCAGGAAGAGTGAAGAGCACCAGGCACAGGTCAGGAGGACTCTGCAGCAGCATAGAATCCTCCTGACTGAGTGGGGACAATCCCAGCATCCAGATAGATGGTAATAAGAGTGTAGCTCATTGAAAAAGGAGGGCACAGATCCATAAAAATGACAGCTAAATCAAGTGTTGAATGAGGAACAGTATATGTGTAGGTCATTTCAAAGCACTTCCCCACAGCACTGACCACCAACAAGGAAAAGAGTGAGCTTCCTTGGCCAAGCAGGCTGGCACCCCCAACCCAGTCTCAGCCTGCACGTCACTGATGGACAAACTGGACAGTCAGCAGACGGCAGCGCTGCCGTGTCAGACTCCTGCTGAGCTGCACAGCCTGTGTCTTCTCACGTGGAGATGCCACCAAGAGGCAACACCCTACAGAGTAACTGAACCATGTCAGGCATGATGGCCAAGACCAGGCAGCAGCTGGTCCAGCCCGAGGGAGACCCCAGAGCCACACAGGCAGTGTGGCCGGGCCCTCCTGTTGTGGGTGGCATGGTGGGCTCTGAGGGCTGTGTGGCAGCAGGGCCACCGTGCCCCACCTGGTGTCGGGGACCGCCCTCGGGTGGGGGACGCTCAGCAAGTGAGCCAGGCAGTCAGGCAGTGCGGAGGCAACTTATTCCAGGTGTTCGTGCCTACTGCCAACCTCTGGGACTTTGTGACTGTTTCTAAATTAAAAGTAAAATTGCTCCATGCTAAGGGAAAAACTACCACAAAGAGTGATTCCTTTTCTGGAAGAAAAAGGGGTGAAGGGGTGTGGACTGGGAGGTACCCACGGGGGACCCTGAGGAAGAGGAAGGTTCTGCTTCTTTCTGGGTGTGTTGCATGCAGGCCTGCCTCCCTGTTATTCTTTAAACAGTATGTGTACATTTATATCATACTTAAAAACGGGGCATGTGCACATGGAATGGGGACATCTGGGAGAAGGTGGCCGGATAATCATCCGATGCCGCCTAAATGACCCGAGATGAGTGAAAATCTGCTCACGTTTCTTGTGCTCACATGTGCGGCCCTGCTGTAGTGTGGTCACAGGACTAGCCTATTTCACTCCCAGCTGGCCCTGTCTCCTGTACAGATGGGGAGACTGAGGCAAGATTGGTGAGTTCACTTCCCAGGGGCCGCACCGCAGATAAGAGCCAAAGGTGGGCTCCAGAGTCCAGGGGCTTCACCTTTGCATTCATTATTTAGTATTCTTACTTTAATCCAGTTTAACGATTTTAAAATGCACCAGATCAAACACTCAGTATCATTTGAATAAATGGGTGTTGAATTTGTAAGCACTTGTGACCTAAGGTTCTGATTTTCATTTAGCAGATGTCTGGTGGTCTGTAGGGGGGATGTCAGTGTTACAGGGAATTTAATGATTTAAATCTTTTAGACAGAAAACCTGCCCCAAGTAGTGCATAGGCTGAGAGGACAGACACCTGGTGACCCACGGCAGCCGTGCTTGGGTGAGACCAATGTGCCTGTTCGTTTGTTTCCTTGTTTCAGAAACATGTGTTGAGCTTCTGCTGTGAGCTGGACAGTCTTCTTTGGGGTTCTTTGGTGTTCAACTGATGTTTAAACTCAGCCTTGTTTCTTTTTTTTTCCAGTTTGACTTTTGCCAGGGTCATGATTGCAGCAGGACTGTGGGCCAGGCTGGGGGGACTGGGGCGCGGGGGCCGCCTCCTGTCTGCCAGCTGCGTGGCCCACACCAGGCACCAGGAGCCGCAGGGGAAGAAACTGCTTTCAGAAAAGAAACTGGTAAGGCCTCTGGACTTCAAGGGATATACCTTCCTCTTCTCTCTGGGAGCACCGGGACCATCATTACCTTGTCTTCACTGACCTGATTTTTGCACCAGAAGAACACCTACAGGAAGCTTCTTGAAAATGCTGCAATGAAACTAACGTCTATGTGTGAGCCAAGGATGGCAGTGGTCTAAACGCCAGACCAGGAGGGGGTGCCAGGCTAGGGTGCCAGAATCGGATGTCAGGGCCTTTAAAAGCACCAACTCTCCTGAGCCGGGTGGGCCGTGTGGGTGCATATTTCATCATTCGCCTAGATGTCTCCTGTCCATGTTAGGTGTACTCCTCAGTACGTGTGAATAGTTCCTAATTTAAAACATCTGGGGGTGGAGATGGACCTTTCCTTTTATAGCCTTTAAGCCTCACAAGTTTTTCTTGTTATGTTGACTGAAATAGTCTATTCAAGTTTAAACATCAATGACCTTTGACTAAATTTAAGAAAATATGTACCGATGACCTGTTTTGTTTCCTCCTACATGCAGAGGTTCCAGATAAGCATTACTAGGACAAACAGCACTTCTTTTGGGCAAAAAAACACTTTGATATTGAGTATATTTACTCAAATAGCTGAAATTTGTGCATGGTTTTTGTCTCTCCCCCAAAATGTAAAAATTGAATCCAAGTGACTGGTTTTGATAGTGTTGGCACACGTCAGAATTGTATATTCAGAGTTTGAAGTAGTAATTCATGGTTTTCCCATGTGACGGTGCCAAAGACACTGAAGGTATCTGTGTAATGTCTTGAAGAAAAGACCATTTATGAAATGGTGGATGGGAGGTACAGAGGGCTGGGGGGCCTGGCTGAGGGGCTGCAGAGACCCACTTGGGCCTGGGGAGACGCCTGTCCTGTGCCCATGGCAAGGAGAGCAGCTGATGCCCTTCGAGGCCTCCTGGCTTGGGCACAGGCCTCGGCTGGAACTGCATGCTGGGCCTCGGGCGGCTGAACCCTCAGGTGTTAGTACATCTTAAATATTAACCTAGCTGGTTAGTTCTCATTCATTAGCTACAGTGTGCCTAGCTTACGGACCTGTAGAGAAATTTACTCTCAGTTAAGGGGCTCTGCTTATATAACTACATTTTAAAAATAAGCCCCATTTTAGCCAGGCCATATAAAATGCTCTTTCTTTGTAATTGGAAACCTGATTATCGCCCCAAGAAAGCCTCTGACTTGCTCCTTCTGTACTGCATCCTAAAGAACTTTATTTAAGGAATAGACTTTATTTAAGGAATTTTTCTAATCAACTCTCATTTTCAGAATGAGAGGTCAGAAATGTTGAGTGAGCATTGAAGTGGGACCACCCCTTACATGCGTTTTGGATTTACATTTGCTATAAATGCTAGTAACTTGTGTTATTTAGATTTGTACTGTAGGAGAGATTACCAGTATTAATATGATTAACTTTTAATTTTAAAAGACTATTATAGATGGAAAAGATGCATTTCAGACAGATGTTTATTCTCTTGAAAGAATTTTAAATTGTTCATGACGCCAGAGACTGTGTTGTGTTCTGTTAGAAAAGGTACTTTGTGGACCATCGGAGAGTGTGTGTCCGTGGGGGAAACGGCGGCAATGGAATGAGCTGCTTCCACAGCGAGCCCAGAAAGGAGTTTGGGGGCCCCGACGGTGGTGATGGGGGCAGCGGTGGCCACATCATCCTGAGAGGCAGGTGCCTGGGGAGGTGCCAGCGTCTGCGTGTCTTTGGGGTCTAAAGCTTTGCCCTCTTCTCCCAGCCTGAGTTCAAATGTAAAAGCTGATGTATAGAAGGTGCTTGTGTTAAATCACGTGGCTATTCACTTATAAATATCTCACCAAAAAACAACTTTGGAGGAAAATAAGAAATTAGTTGTTAAAAACATCACGTTGCTCATGCAGAAATAACTTCTGCTTCAGTTTCACTCCGTGCCCTTGTGTGTGTTGTTAATGTTTTAAAGCCACGCAGAAGAGTGGATGACGCGCAGGCAATGGCATTTAACACGAGGAATGTGACAGTCCTTTTCTTGCTTCTAGTTGACAGGCAGATGAAGTCACTGTCCTCAGTCCTTTCACGGTACCAGGGCTTCAACGGAGAGGACGGTGGCCGGAAAAACTGCTATGGGCGCAATGGCAGGCCCCTCTATGTCCAGGTACGCTGAGACCCTGGCAGGCTACCCTGGTCCTGTTGTGCAGTGCTGGGGTGAGCCCAGGGTCTCCCTTCAACCCGAAATAGGCCAGCAGGAGAAGGAAACGCAGATGCCAAGGCAGACAGATGGAGAGACGGGGAGGCCAGTGCAGACCTCCAGAAAGCAAAGCTGCACACAGGGCCTTCTGTACTGTCCTGTACCAGGTGCATGTATTAACTAGTCACGAAACCATGAAACAAGAATTTGTTAAAAGAGGCACCCACAAAACCACTCTTCCTTGAGCCCCTCAGCCCCATGAGTAGCCCCTCTGTCTGAGGAGGCTGTTGTCACCCACCAGACCTCATGGGGCACCCCCTTTGTGAGCCGAGAGTTTACACTCCTCTTGGACCACCTCACATTCTTTTCTGATGCTTCAGTTCAGCTTGGGTTTTAGAAACATGATTAGAAAAAGACTCGTGTGCCATCTGCAAGGTGTGTAAGGCCCCAGGGCCTTTTCCCTCGTATGCGTAGCTCTGAGGAGCAGAGCTCAGCTGTCCCCCCAGCTCCTTTCCCCGTCCCAGAGTTGGCCGCCAACACGCGATACACACTGCACTGCCCGCGGTTCTTTTAGTGTTGGCCGAACATTTAACTCCCTGGTCAAGCACTTAGCCTTCTGACGCTTTCCTCTCTTGCAGGTCCCCTTAGGGACGCTAGTGAAGGAGGGAGGTGAAGTCGTGGCGGACCTCTGTTGCCCTGGTGATGAGTACGTGGCGGCACTGGGGGGCATGGGAGGAAAGGGCAACCGCTTCTTCCTGGCCAACGATAACCGTGCCCCAGTCACCTGCACCCCTGGGCAGCCCGGTCAGGAGCGTGTTCTCCTCCTGGAACTCAAGACGGTGGCGCACGCAGGGCTGGTAGGTCCATCTGCTGCCCCCTGACCACCTGCATGAGGAATGGCTATGTTTTATAGACATTTGACTCTGGAAAATGTGTTCTCCCTGGATGGTGACACAAATTCCTGTTCCTAGAATAGGAGCAGAAATTTGTAGCTTAACTTTCCTGTTAAGTTTAAATGAGCATGTGCTCTCATTTATCATTCATCCCCTGATATTGAAGTTCTCCCTTTGACCTTAGTTAGTTACCAGCTTTCTGCCATAATGAAGTCACTTCCTTATGTGACTTAGAATGACTAAGGAAGTGACTGTCTTCATTTTTTCTTTCTCAGGTTGGATTCCCCAACGCTGGCAAGTCCTCACTGCTCCGTGCAGTTTCAAATGCCAGACCCACCGTGGCTCCTTACCCGTTCACAACCTTAAATCCCCACGTTGGAATCATTCACTACGAAGGCTACCAACAGATCGCAGGTCAGGCTTCTGGAATTCTGCCAAAAGATGAGGATGATTTGCTTTGAACAGTAGGGGTGATTCAGGAAAGTGGTAGTACCATTCTTAAATTTAACTTCCTATTTAAACGTAACATTATTTTTCCTAATTTAAAAAATGTCGGTGAGTCTTTTATCTATCCAAATTAGGTCTTAGATTTGTTTCATACCCCATCCCCCAGAAATCTTTTAGTAGCTATTCAGAAATTTGAGTTTAAGCTTCAAATCTGAAAACATTATTTCTTCTCTCTGCCTTTATTCTTCTTTCTTCTTTGGTGCCTTAGCATCAGTCAGGCAGACAACATGGGATTTAAAAAGCTTTTCCTGTACCTTTTTAAGAGAATAAAACTTTTTTCCCAGAAGGTAATGTACCCGTTAAAAATAGTAAGCCTGCTGATAATGTTATTTGTATAGCACTTTATATTTGCAGAGTACTTTATAATAATTTCTATCAATAATCAAATTATTAATAGAGTACAGGAAGCCATTTTTCCCATTTTTAAGTAATGTGAAGGCAGAAAGGCTAGAATTTGTTAAATATTCCTTATTAGATTGCTCCATCACCAAACCTGTCACCCAAATGTTTCAAAGCATTTTGCAGAACTGTGAGCTGAACACCCTGGGTGTCAGTGACGAGTCACTCAGTAAGTTGAGCTTCTTAAGTTTAAAGATGTTCCTTGAAAGGAACGTTTTAAAACTCAGGAAATTTGGCATGGCCATGTGCTCCAGGTTCCCCCTCCCAGAGACAAGGGCAGCAGTGGTCTCTGCACAGAGGCCTCACCCTCTGGGCCTGGCACCCTGTCCCCCCACAGCAGTGACCTCTGCCTGGAGGCCTCACCCACTGGGCCTGGTGTCCTGTCCCCCACAGTGGCTGACATCCCTGGTATCATCCAAGGCGCACACCGGAACAGGGGCCTGGGGCTTGCCTTCCTGAGGCACATCGAGCGCTGCCGCTTCCTCCTGTTCGTGGTAGATCTTTCCTTGCCAGAGCCATGGACTCAGATTGAGGCCTTAAAATACGAGCTGGAGAAGTATGGAGAAGGCCTGTCCGAGAGACCCCACGTCATCGTGGGGAACAAAGCGGATCTCCCCGAGGCCAGAGCCCACCTCCCTGAGCTGCGGGCCCGCCTGGGACAGAGGGTAATCGCACTGTCGGCCACCACTGGGCAGAACCTAGAGGAGCTGCTACTACACCTGAAGGAGCTCCATGACCAGGTCGCGGGGGCTGAGCTGAGCCAGGGCCGTGAGCCCCTGAGGTGGTAGTGGGGCCACCAGCTCCTGCCAGGGACTGAGCACCACGCTCAGGAGCCAGCCAAGGAATGGTGGGGCTGGGGCCTGAGCAGAATGTTGAGGGTGTTCCAGTTGCTGCACAAATAAAGCCTCGTTACCAAATGGTGGTGCCTCTGACCATGCAGGAGAAAGTCCTGGAAAAGGGGGTGAGCGTGAGTGTCAACTGGGAGCTTCCCTTGAACTCACCCCAACACCCAGTCTGCTCCCCAGTACTTCACAGCCCTGTCAGCATCATGGGCTGTTTTGCTGAGATGGGACTCATTTGTGTTAATTAGCACCTTTAAATAGCCCTAGGACCCACATTGCTGACAGATATAAAATGTTGCTGAGCATGCAGACTCTGGGGAGTTGAGCAGAAGTAGCTCAGCAGGTGCAACTCCTGGCTTCTCCACACTGTCTCCCTCTGTTTTGACAGCCAGTCACAGGGTGGACCCCTTCTAGATAGGGGTTATCCAGCTGCCCGCCCAACCCCCCAGGCACCGAGGCCAGAGCACATGGCTACACTGCACCCACTCAGCTGCAGAGGTGGCACGCCACAGCGGAAGGGGAGGCTGTGAGATTTTCCTCAGGTGTTGGGGGTCTGAGGATGGTATGAGGGGAACTCCCTATCTGCTCCACAGTGCTGCGCTGTGCTCTGGGGGCTGAATGCCAGGAGGCAGCGCACATTTCCTGCACAGCAAGTGCACCCAGCATCCACCCAAGCACGCTGTGGTTTCGGACTCAGCCCCATGTGCACCAGCGCGTAACCTATCACCACAGCACACGCAGGGCCTCCTGAGCAGACAAGAGGAATCTACCTGGGCATACGGGGCCGAATTCCCACTCAACTTGATCGGTGGCAAATTGGGAAAGAGCTTTCGCCTGCAGCAGCAGTTACTGGGATTGATCTGCTCAGTGGTCATTAGTTGAGAGAGTGCCTGAGAGAAGGCGATAGTGTCCTCCGGGGCTGGAATCAATTCCTTTCTGCTGCGCTGATGGCAGCCAGAGTGTCCTGACTGCTCAGAGATGTTGGAGGGCTGCCTTGCTCTGAAAGCGAGCTCATTTCTGTCTTTGCCTTCAAATGTGGACAGTGTGTGTGCTGGGCCCACAGCCTGCATGCTTCACGGACCCCAGGCTGCCACAGGGTGAGGACAGCTGAATTGCTGCTACCTACTTGTCCTGCAAAATACTCTTCAGCTTTTTCTTTTCCCAAACGAAGCCTGATGTGATGTGTAACTGAGAGCCCCCCGGAAGCCACAGGCCAGGAGAAATAGAGGAAGCAAGAGGACATGGAGGGCAGTTGTTGAGAGGAGGAGTCCTCGGCCTCCCGAGACAGGGCTAAGCAGTTCCTTTTGGAGGCTCAGGCGCACAGGTGGAATTTGCCAGAAGGGTCCCTCTGGGAGACCCACAGCTGCACAGATGCTGGGTCTGGTTTCTCCTCTGCACACTGTGGCCAGGCAAACCTTGAATAATAAGCCAGCGCCTGAGCTTTCAGAAACAATTTGGTTTTGATCTAACATCAAATCTGCAACTGGAATAAGAAAGCCTTTTTACCCAAAGCTTTATTTTAATGTCTTATAATTTCAAAGGTCCTTTTGTTTTAGAAACCAGAGATGGATGTTTGCATCTATTTGCTTTCTCTTTCAGGCTACCATAAAGGAGTTTCTTAAAGTAAAATGAGATCTGAGTATGCACTAATTATCAGTAGCCTTTCATCTTGGGTTGCTGGGCCTCCAGCCACATTGGCAGCCCAGGGAGGGAGAAAGATGGCTGTCTCTGTCCACCATTGCAGAGCACCCAGCCCAGCCTTCCATGGTTTAAATGCTCGCTCTAGTCCCTCATCAGTTACCAGATTTTGCTCTATGACTTGGCAGTTAGTCTGATCGGTGCTGAAATTTCATTTGTCTTCCTCCAGTAGCTGTGAGCTAATCACTGGACAGTGACCAGTGACTTGGGGCATGACTGTCAGCCCTGGTTAAGGAGCAGAATTCACTCCTTCTCTCATCTGTAGTCGCGCCAGTCCACATCTGGCCGCAGCCCCACCGGCGAGTTTGCCATGTACAGTGCAGGTCCCAGTGAGCGGGAGGCGCTGATGCCATGGTGCCAGCCGGCGGGAGCGGGCAGCCAGCGGGCTATGCCCAGGAGGCACTGCGGCTCCATGGAGGTGAGGCCAGGCTC
Organism: Myrmecophaga tridactyla; assembly: GCA_004026745.1. Classification (NCBI taxonomy): domain Eukaryota; kingdom Metazoa; phylum Chordata; class Mammalia; order Pilosa; family Myrmecophagidae; genus Myrmecophaga; species Myrmecophaga tridactyla. The sequence continues at coordinate 24,307 of PVIY010026688.1, read as the reverse complement.
CTGGGCGCTGCCAGGCAGGACCACCGTTGCTGCAGCTTTTCTTAACTACAAAAAAAAACACTTACGATGTTTTCCTACCACACTGAGAGTGTTTGCCATCATGCTTTAAACATTGATTTTGCTCTTTAACGTACTACTCGTTCAGGAAGGTAAAGCTAAATGTGATGCCCTCACTCAGTTCCTCGTGTCCCCTGTTTTAGGAACAGAAATCTTTGCCTTCTTTTTCTTTTCTTTTTTGAAATAATTCACAGGCCGGGAATGTCAATTTTCAGTTCCGTTTTTAGTACATTCACAAGGCCATGCAACCAAAACCATTGTCTAATTCCAGAACATTCTCCACGTCCCCAAATGAAGCCCCATACCCACTGGCAGTCACTCCCCACCCTCTGGCCGCCCTCTGGCCACCACGAGGTGCTTTGTGTCTCTAGAGTTGCCTTTTCAGGGTGCGGCCCTTGTGCAGCATCCCCCCGGGCAGTCCCTGTGCTCACCAGTCGGGACTGGCCTGAGCATCTGCAGGAGGCAGTAGATGCCCCGGGGGGTGGGGCTGGCCTCAGCGGTGGCCCCCGCACCCCCAGTCTGGGCTTGGGGAAGGCATGTGAACACTTGTGGAACGAAAGAATGGATGGCAGCTGGTGCTAGGTGCATTTACTTTAGATTGCTTTTCATTTTTATTTAATTTGAAAGTATTTCTATAATGCAAGTGGTACTAAGAGATTTACCCTAAAACCATTCCCTGCTCAGCGATCCTTAAAGCCGGAGGTGTGCCATTCTCCTTCTCTAGCCAGTGCCCCCAGAATTCACCTCTGTGTTTCTAGAAACGATTCCACCTTTGCTTCTGTTCTGAATTTTGGGCCACACCCTCCCTCCATGGTGGACAAGGATGTGGCTTCTCTAGGTTACCTCCCCACCTCCCCAGGGCAGCACGTGGACCCGAGTTCATGGGTTGTGATGACATTGGTGCCATGCCAGGCACAGCGCCCTGTCACCTCCATGCCCCACATCTCTCTTGGAGCTGATATTTGCTTTGTGTTTATTTGCCCTGGAGTCAGGGCACATGTGCCTCTCGATAATTTTTTACCCTAAATCTTCCAACATCGGTCTCCCACCTTGCAAAGCATCTCCCGTCAGCTCCAGCAGGCCTGTTTCTGTTTTCCCTGGAGATCCCACCCCCCTAGCAGCAAGCAGCCCCCTCCACCCCGGGCCTTGGCCTCCTCCCGCCTGCCCTGTCTTCTCTCCTGGTTCGTTCCCTCCTTTCAGTGGCTCCCTAAGAACGCTGCTTAGGGGCCAGTTCTGTCAACCCTCACGTATTGAGGGGCATCATTACTCCTGGCTAAGTGTTGTTTCCTAGATGGAAATAATTCTCCTTTAGGACTGCAGGGCTTTGCTCCGTCCTCACAGAGCGTCCGGGGTTGGGGCAAGGCCAGGTGAGCTGTGATTTCCGCCCCACCCTTGTCTGGAGGTGGAGGCTGTCCCCCAGGCCTGGGGCGACCATCTGAGGCCTGGCTCTCCTCTTTCCTTTTTTGCCTCCCTTTCTCACCTGCCATTTTTCTTGTGCCTGTCAGTCGCATGTTGGTTCTCTTGAATGGGCCATCCAGGGGTCTGGGGTTTTGTTTTCTTCCATTTTGCCTGTCTTTTTTTTTTTTTTTACATTCTGGGATATTTGTTTGATTTCACTTTCCTTTTGTCAAGTCGTCGTTTTGGCCACTTGTTTTTAATTTCCAAGAACTCTTATTCTCTGAACTTTCTTCTTTTGCCACTCTGGTTTTGTTAAGGTGACGCCTCTTACTTTATTCTTCTGTGTCTCATCTTTCCCCACCATTTTCTTCCTCTCCTCTTGTGCCGATTTTAGCTGTGTTAATTTTGTTTGTTTGAGTTTCTGGCTTTTCCTCAAATGTCTGGTGACCCCCAGCCGGCCATGTGTAGGGTGAGGCACCATGGCCGCGGCAGTGCCCTGTGGACAAACAGGCCTGACTGCCAGGCCTTGGTCCTGATCCCTGAGGGCCAGCAACCTGCTGGGCTGCCCCTGGTGACGGCGGCATTTTCGAGTCTGTCTCCTGAAAAAAACTACCCGCGCTCCGGCCCGGCCCGGAGCTAGTGCTCGCAGGTGTTTCGGGAAGCCAGTCTGAGGATCTTCCCTAAATACGCCTGGTTTTCAGCCCCAGGTGCCACCCGTACATCCAGCGTCCAGTTCCAGAACTTTCCTGTACACTCCTCCAGAGACCTGCAGGCTTCCGAGGGGCAGGGGTCCCAGGACGCAGCCGCTCAGGACAGACTTGCCGCCCCCTGTTCCCTGCCCTGCACCTCACGCCCATCCCATCCCACTCTCCGACCTCTACCCAAAACTCTGTGGACACACCTGTCTGTCCCTCTTCCTCTGTCTTTATTCTCAGAAGCTCACAGCTTTCTTATTTCCGTCGTTTTGTGGGACTTCAGGAGGAAGAGGAAAAAGAAGCACGGGGACACCCCACCCTGTTCCCAGGTCTGTTAAAGGCCTGGGGAGACCAAAGGGGATGGATGTTCACCTCATTAGGAATGTCATTTAGAAAACAGATGTAACTCTGCCTAAGAAGATATAAACCATGGGCAGCCCAGCTGTGTGGACTGTGAGTGGCTGCAGTGCCTCTGCTGCTCCCTTGTAAGTGGTGGAGCCGGTCTCCACCCTTCCCAGCCGAGCCTTGGGACTGCTCTGACCCGGAGGACGGGGCAGTAGTGAGTGGGAGGCCCCGGCCCAGGCTGCAGGGGGCTGCCAGCACACAACCAGGCCCAGGTCAGTCTTCCCCAGGAGGATCACAGGCTCTGCAGCACTGGATGCTGGTGGGCCCCCGGCGCGGAACTTCCTCTGGGGGTAGCCTGGGGCTTCTGAACTTGCTGGCACCCCAGCCAGGTGGAACAGGTCTAGGGGTGCACCCCGAGGGCCCACAGGTGGCCACAAGCAAGGTCTAGTGCTCGCTACTCCCCCTGGACACAGAAGAGGTGCCTGGACGCCCCCTTCAGAGGCCCGGTCTGTTGCAGAGAAGGGACATGGGTGCATCGTGAGTCGATGGCCCCTCGCGGCATCGCACCTTGCGGTTTCGCATCACTTCGTAACGTGTGGAGCAGAATGCACTTGGGGCTCCCAGGGTTGCCCTCCCTGCAGGGTCACCTGGCCAGGCCACCACCCCTCCCACCTGGCGCCCTGCAGCCACCTTCCCACCGGCTTGCCTGCTCGTGGGGGGCCCTGTGTCTTTCCAGCACTGCATCTGGGGACCCCGAGAATCAGGAGGCCCCCCTGTGCTCCATGGGGAGTCAAGTCCCGAGTCCTCCAGGCTTCAAGGCCCACCTTGCCCAGCCCCTGTGCTGTCCCCCCTGCCGCCCCTGCTGTCCCCTAACATCCTTGTCCCCGCTACCACCCTTGTGGTCCTACCACACACACCTCTGGCCACACAGGTGGCCTCTCTGAAATTTCTCAGACACACTAAAGACACTCCCTGGACTGATCTTTTGCCCAAAATGCTCTTCTCCAGACACCCCATGGAATAGCTGATCAGGAGGCCTTCTCTGACCTCCCGGGTCTGCTCTCGGCCTTGTCTGGCTCCGTCTTCATGCACATCTCCCCACTTGACACTTTGTACCCCATTCCTGTGTGATCTGCCCCCGCCTCCGACCCCCGTGTTCCTGGAGAACAGACCTTGCTTGTCTGTGCTGCTGCCGAGTCCCCTTCCACAGTGTTCTGAGGTAACAGCAGATGCCGAGACCAGGGGAGCACAGCAAACTGGAGGAAAGGCGGAGCTCAGGAGGCATCTGTGGCTCCTTGGGGTGGACTCTTCTGTCATCAGTTTGGGGGCACAGATCGACAAGTGTGACAGAACCACACAGGATCAAACATGCTTATGCATGCACCTGACTGCAGGTAAAACAGGTGAAGTCTGGGTGAGGTGATGAAAGACTGCAGGAACCTGTGCCCATGGTGGGCCCCCCAGAGGCTGAGGGACAGGCCAGGATCACCCGTTGGTGTCCCAGGACCTGTCCCCACGCTTGGCCCCATTGCTGGGTGCTTGTTGAGGAAACAAGGCACCTGCTGCCCACGACCCCACGTTGTGCCCCTGCAGGGTGGGGAGGAGGTGCCTCCTGGAGCCTGGGCCGGGGCACCCCTTGGAGAACCCTGGGAGCCCCTGCTGTCACCATTCACAGGCAGCATGGCCTGGTGGGCAGGGCCGTGTGCTAGCAGGGCTGGTTGGTCCTCCTTGTGCCTTAGCGGGGACAGGGCTTGACAGAAAATCCATGGGCGCCAGGGGTTCTGTTTTCCCCCAGAGCTGGGACGTCACTGCCCTTTTGCATAGTCTAGGGGGGGGGTGGGCTCTTCCCCTCTGCACAGCCGGGCTCCCCAGTGACCTGGTGGGGGATGAGTGGGGGTGCCCCCAGTGCAGGACAGGGGCGGGCAGGCAGCAAGGGCTCTGGGCCCACCAGCGGGACACCCTCGCCAGCCCCGGTTTGGGGCCTTGGGCCACCCCCCCCCCATTGCTCTGCTGGGAACTGGGGGTCCCGGGGCCTGGCTGAGAAGGTGGCCTTGGCTATCGAGACTGAGGGTCATGCATGGGCTCCCTTCGGCCCCACATGGGGTGGGCTTGGGTGCGCCTGCACCCACTTCCCGCATGGCCCCCTGGCCCCCTCCCCATCCTCACCAGTCCCAGGGGTCCAGGCCAGGGGCAGCCACTCACTCAGCCCCCTCAACTGCCCTCCCAGCGGGCCTCAAAGTTCTTACCAGCCCCTCCTTGCCCCACCTCATCCCTTCTAGTCATGAAGTCGGCGCACCAGGTTCACCCCGGAGCAGGAGGACTGAGACATTATTGTTAACCTGAAGCCCACCTGGAAGCAGCTTCCGGTATTTATCACGCTGCCCTAAGGGTTAAAGCCAGGGAACCCAGATGCTGATGGAGCCTTAATTATCTTCCTGATGAAGACCTGGCCACCGAGGGGAGGGGCGCCCCTGGGTGATCCAGTCCCACCTCTGCAGTCCCCAGAGTGTTCCCGACCCTCTCAGGGCACCAAGCAGGAGCCCCCAGCTTGGGGTACGCCAGGGTGGGGGCAGGGTGCTGCCTGCCCCCACAGCACCTCCCACAGCAGCACTCCCCAACCCAGGCTCCCTGCCCCAGCTCAGCCTCTGCCCCCCACCCCCACCCTCCACGCTGCCCCGGGCTTCCCTCCAGGGCTTGTCCTGCCCCAGGGACAGGCTCCAACAGCTAAGACCAGAGGAGGCTGCAGTTGCCTCCCCAACTATGCCGGGATAGCCCCAGGGCAAGCCCCAACTGTCCCCTTCCAAAGCGGCCCTTCTAGGTGGAGACTTGGGGTGGATCCACAGCAGTGGCCTATCCCCCTCCCCGACACAGGGGTCACCTGTCCTCGTGGCTCCTTCCCCAGGAACTCTGAACCCCAGCAGCTCCGTCCCACCC